>VXAA01004273.1:0-40288 GCA_013399115.1 Anseranas semipalmata
TTCCCTCGACCAGCTGGCAGTGCGGTGCCTGATGCACACCAGGATCCATCTGGCCCTTTTGGCTTCCAGGGGCTGCACACTGCTGACTCATATTCAACTTGCTATCAACCAGAACCCCCAAATCCCTCTCTGTGGGGCTGCTCTCCAGCCTCTCATCCCCCAGTCTGTACATATAGCCAGGGTTGCCCCTTCCCAGGTGCGTAATCCAGCACTTGCTCTTGTTAAACTTCATGAGGTTGGTGATTGCTCCAGCTCCCTAATTTGTCAAGATCTCTCTTGAGTCATCACAAAAAAATCAGGTGCAATCCTCTTTATTTATAAAAGAGGATATTCAAAATTCACTTTCCTTGCATCCATGGAGCAAGAAATGGATATTCATGATTCCAAACCGCTGTTGAGATGTGCTCTCAGTTTTTTGTAAGGGTTGCATTTCAGTTTTCAGGTGTATCACACGTATCTCAGTGTTTCTGCTGCTATACCCACTACGCCAAACTATGCCCTAACCCTGTGTTCATTATTAAGAATAGTGCAGGCACTATTCCTTGCAGGTATATAGTCCTTGAGTAATAGCTTCCTACTTTCTTTCCCAGCAATAAACATAGGGACAAATAGCTGCTTTCTAGCATTCTAGTATTACTATGTCAGTGTACATGCTAGACCTGATGACATCAGCATCTTCCCAACCACTTATTAACAGTGTATCATACCCTTTACATTTTCATAGTAGTTTTTCAGGGAAACTTGGATGATTGTTCCAGATCAAATCGCCTTCTCTGGTTAGAAAACCTCTAGAAATTGAACAAAAGAACTATGAAAAAGAAACCTGAAACTGGAGAATAGCTTCTATGTTTTTGTGTTGTTGACCTGAAGTAGCATTAAGCTCTGATATTTACCCAGCTGTTTACTGGAGAGACATAGAAAATGTAACTTCCCAGTTTGCACAGTATTTGTAGAAACAAGCTTTCCAATGTGCATTTACAGCAAATATTCATACAGAATAAATACCCACAAATTTGACAGAGAATCCCACTTAAAAATAGATTCACAGTACTCTCATGACCTTATTATCTCTCTCTCTCTCTCTCTCTCTCTCTCTCTCTCTCTTTTTTAGTTTTGCTTTTACTTGTTTGTGAATGTAAAATGATTACCCTACAACTTGACAGGCATTCATAAAACACTTTCCCACAGTGCAAATGATTTTCCCTTAGGCAAGATGGAGACTTTGTTTATATGGACTTCTTTGTTTTGGGGAGTTTGCTGCTTAATGCAGTTGGCTGTAAACATTCAGAACTGCAGGTCTAAAGATGTGTGACCTGATTTATGCAACACAAAGATTTCACCATTACCGCTCATGAAGAAAGATCTGAATCGACCACATAAAAATTAAGTTTCTTAGCACCTCCAGTGACAAGACTGTTTCCAGTTCTTTATTAAAATAAAATAAACTACCAATAATAAAACAAACAAACAAACAAAACAATCAGGAAGCCAAATGTAAGAAATACTAGAGCCTTTTTTATTTAACATTATCTTTTCTTTTCTTCCACATACAATTTATGATATGATCTCTAATTACATAATCACATAGTATTTTTTTCCTTTGGACCCTGTCTTACTCAGTACACAGAATAATACTGCCATATTGATTCTTTGTCTTCTAATAAAGGAAGTTAATATCAGTAGAATCTTCACCTCTTTTGTTGCAGAAGCTAAAGGTTTGATAACAAATCAGAGAGGAGCTACGGGAACATAAAAGATGGTTAAAATAATTCAATATTGTCTAGAAAAAGGCCATAATATTCTTATGCCATGCCAATGTTACCCTCTTTTGCCTGCTAAGCTAAAATATTCTTAAAACCTGGGAAATATGCAGACCATGCTGCCAGTAAAACTCTGATAATACTGGAGGCTATATTCTTTCTTGCCCCACTACAGAGTGAAGATGATGGCATTCCCTCATATACTCATGTAAATGCATTTTTTGTGAATTATTCAAGTCTCTAAATTCCCTTTTTTTGTTCTCCATTCTAGCTTCAGATAAGCACCTGGTCATGCTTATTTCCTGGCAAAAGTGTGAGAGCTTTTCCCACACTATCGTCCTGTCAGCACTTTCTTATTTGAATACATACACGTGGGCCCCCTTCTGCTTTGTTTTGATGTTTTTGAAGTCTCCCTTGTCCACCTCTGCAGAAACAGTTCTTACTGACTACTTACAACTATGTACAATGTGATCATTTCTGCAACAAGAACAAGAATCTCTGGGAGAGCCAGATTTTTTAGCTACAATCAAGCTTAAAAAATGGTCTAGGCACATCAGGAACTTTCTGGGGAAATCTCTTGAACTGCCAAAAGTTCTCCCCAAGAGCTCCTATAACAATCTGTCACATACTTAATTGTGAAGGTGGCCAAGAAAATCTGCTGTCATTTCTGTCCTTGATGGCATGTGGATTGTCTGCCCCTCTCAGAGCCTCCCAGCTTGTGCAGACTCCATTTCTTCAAGCTCTTTGCAGCACCCCCTCTGCCTCCCCTCTTGCCACAGACACACACTGTGGTCCACCATGAAGCTTATTCCACCCACCTGGGCCCAGTGACCCTCTCTCCACAAAGCTGTATGTGAACCAAACTGTCATATCCAAGATGAAGGAAATAAAGAGCCTGAAAGCAAGCAAATCACAGAGTTCTGCCACCTTTTAAGATGTTAATGACCATAACTGAAAAAAAATAAACTACTTCTAAGAAACATTTCAGGCAAAGGTCCATTCAACCCTCCTGCCTCTTTCCTAGGGAAGTTCTCACCTTGAGAGTTGCTCACAGGGTCCAGAGGGCCCAGAGAGTGCTCAGAGGGTCCAAGAAGAAGAAGGGAGTCCTTGGGGCTAGGAGGCAAAGCCCCCAAGTGTCAATCACATAGCACAGGCTGGGAGGCACTGGGGTGGTAGTGTCCTCACTCTGCTTTTCCTCCTTCAGGCACCAGCTGAAGCTCTGTGTCCAGTTGTGGGTAATGTAGGTTGCAAAAGTTTGTAGTGAGCTTTCTCTAGCTAGTCTGAAAGTTGAAGAAATTAGGCTTTCTTTAAAAAAAGAGAAGATATCAGCACTAAATTGTCCTTTGTGACTACTGGAGAGGTGTAACAGGAAAAATGAACTTAATCTACAAAAGACTGAATAGCAGTGTAGTGGGAAAAACACTCAAATTGTAGGATGGGGGAAGAGTGAAACAGAAAACATAGGAAAAAAAGAAAGGAAAGTGATCTTCAGTGTTTGGGACAGACCAGTGTCTGTCACGGATGGTCTCCTTCCTCAGTGCCTGGGGCTAAGACTACATGATCTCGGACAAGGTCACTTCCAGATCTCCATTCCTGTGACTTCTATTAATGAAGCTGTAGGAAATGATCCCTGCAAAACTGTAAACAAAACAGTACTGTTGCTGAATATCCATACATCTCAAAACACATTCTGAACATACAGTTGTTTTTGGTAGGTAACCACAGCAAATACAGGGTAAAAAGGATGCCCTCTTGATGTATAGTATATCTGAGCTTCATTCACCTACAGATATGCTTAAATAAATTATCATTTCCAAAAAGTGATTAAAGTGATTGTAATAACATTTAACTACCCCAGAGACTGGTATGTTATTAAGCTTGTATGATGTGCAAGTACTGTTACAGCAAGCTGCAGTAAGATAGCCAACCACCAATGGAGGATCACAAATAAACTCCCAGTGGGAAAAACAATGTTTCTCAATGAGAACCTGTAAGAACTCTTGTTTAACTCACTTGAAATTCATTTATGCATTCTTATACTGATTTATGTTCTTGTAGTTATTGCTTAACCTTGAATAATCTTGGTTACAGGCTTTTTTATTTAATGAATGTGCATGGAAGAGTGAAGGTTAATGAGGTATTAGTATGATTTATCCACTTTAAAAATATTTAGCTCAAACTATTCTTCTTAGGGTGCATCAGGCTTATCTGCTTTGGTAGCACTAAAAAGTCAACAGTTATGGTAAACCCTAATCACATAAATCATAAGTACATCAATGTAATAAAACCATTATTTCAGTAAAACTAATACATAGAGACATTATCCTAAACGGTATAAACAGTCTTGAAAATAGTTGCACCATTGCTTCAGAAACTCTGTTAATTGCTTTTTGAAAAACAGCTCCTCATAAAAGGAGGTTTTAATTGATTTTGCAAGCGCTTTCAATTAAAACACCACTGGAGAAAACATTAATGTTGAACTCTATTTTTTCAGGTAAGCGAGTATCTTAGAATTATTTATACAGGATGTTGCTATTAGAGGTACTTCATCCATAACAATTCATGGGCCGTGACTTCCGCATACAGAGTTAATTCCTCAGATGGTCCAAACTGTCATAATATCAGTAAATTCATAAGCATGACAGTGTGCAGGGGCTATAGGAAACAAATACCAATTATGTCAGAGCCCTTTATGCACTATTAGGCCTTAATTGCCCTGATCTGCCTCACCCAGGATCTCCACTCATGCACCTTTGCCCAGGGGTCCAGAAGGTCTTGGGCCTTCAGTCCTTGCCTGTGCTACACCATTGATATAAACTTGTCTCCAGTCCTTCTCTGGCCCCATCTCCTGGATGAACCTCAAATCCCCGTTGTAGCTTTGTCTCCAGTCCTGTCTCCAGCCTTGTCTTCTGGATCTATGCTGTAGCCTTGCTTGTAATCCTGCCCCTTGCTCCATCTCCTGCTGTCCCTTACTGCCCCCCCTGGACCTGACAGATCACCTTGCCAAGCCAGGTGTGACAAGAGAACCTGTTGTCAGCACCCTGCTCAGCCCATCCTGCTCAGATATTGTGGATCTGCACCTGGTTTGGTGAATGCTTGCAAATAGTAACAAAGTACTCTTTCTTATGCTCTTCATTTCATAATTTTTCTTCCTTAGACACTATTTTCCCCTCTGATTCCTTTGTGGCTAAAAATAGTGCATTAGATTATCTTCAGGGATCAATTTATATTGAACGATCAGCCAAAATTTTGTGATGATTATGAGACCCCAAACTTTCTATCATGCACTGCATGAAGTAGGTATTGCCACAAAATTCTCCCTCTCTATGTGCAGTTATTAATATCTGTAGGTATTTCTCTTTTTGAATCTACAGTATCAAAAGGATGTACCAAACCCACACATGCATGAGTTTCACTTAGATCTCATGGGCTTAAGTTGTCTTTTCTCCCTGCTTTCTACACATATATTTCAGAAGTATCCTTTTCAAGAAATTTGAGCATATTAATTGCTTTTTGGAATCTTAATTAAAAATACTGAATTGACCTATTACTGCAATAACTTAGTCAAAGGTAGCTCTCATGTTTGATATTCACACAACTTTACATTATACGACCACAATATAAAAGTTATGTTCAATGGCCTTGCCTATTTTTCTTTGAAGGAAAAAATGTTTTTGCGTGAAATTCTCTTTTTTGAACGATTCATTTAACAGACTGTAATTCCCATCATGTCCTAAGAAGAGTGGATCTTAATGCCACTACATTTGATGCAGGCTTGTTTTGAAGGATTGATTTATCTGCCCGAACGGTTGCACGTCACTAATGTGGCACTAATGTGTGACTTCTCTGTCAGATCCCATCCAGACTTAGGAGTCCTTTGGTTTATTGTTTGTAAGAAGTTAAATTTGCCTTGAAGGTTGCTGTAGTTATCAAACACAGAAACACTGCTTAGATATTAGGCTTCATGTCATGACCTCAAATCCACTGTTCTGAGTCAAAGTAATAAAGGTCTTTCTGCATCAGATGGTTCAGATCAGTATTCATAGACTCATGACTACCATTACAGCAGAAATCTCAGGAATTAACCAGCTTTCTGAAATAATTTCAATCAACTTATCTTGCTTTACTTTCTAATGTGTTACAAGAGATCTAATCAAAAATGCATTAAACTATTAAATATCATCTTTGTCAGTACTTGTCCTAGTATTCATTAATATATGATTTTCATTCACTGATATCAGAAATAATCTTCTTGATCCAGCCCTGCTAAATCAAGATAATTGCAATTCCATTTGAACAACATGACAGAAGCCCTGAACAAGCATACAGTGTCTTTTTCGCTGTCTCACATACAAGACATAAAGAGACAGAAAAAAAAATAAAACATTTTCTCTTTAGAAATAGTCATTCACTTCATGCATTTCCAAGTCTCTAGAGTCCACAGACTGATCCAAAGCAAAATTACATTTTCTCTGAATAAGGGGAAGTATTTCTGATTGAAACACTTGTATTTTCCCCTGTACTTATATATTATGGACCATCCTCTGTTTGTTGCAGTACTTTGATTTGTGGCACAGTTGGGTGGAACTTTTCATAAGTGACTGCACAGAGATCGAAAAGAAGCCTCAGAAGATTTTTTTTTACCTTTCTCTTTATCGGTGGTCAGTCTGCTCATGATTATTCTCTGAAGACCAAATATATGTTGTATTGAAATATTGGTACAGTAGATACAGACTTATTAGTGTATTGGTTTCCTACACTGAAGATGTAATACATTTTGGTCTTCTTTTATTCAAATCATCTCTGGTCTGTTTTTTTTTGTTTGTTTGTTTNGTTTGTTTGTTTGTTTATAGCATAATAATACTGTTGTTTGTAG
This sequence comes from Anseranas semipalmata, assembly GCA_013399115.1. Classification (NCBI taxonomy): domain Eukaryota; kingdom Metazoa; phylum Chordata; class Aves; order Anseriformes; family Anseranatidae; genus Anseranas; species Anseranas semipalmata. The sequence continues at coordinate 6,637 of VXAA01004273.1, forward strand.
AGTGCAATGGGACTTATCGATGAAAAACACTATATAAAAACTTCATGTTGTTATTTACTGGCTATGCTCATTTCATTGGTGTATGAGAGCAAGAAGGGTGGCGAAAAAGGTGGACGTGGAAAATGTCCCTTCTTGTGCTACAATTATTGCTAAAGTAGGAAAAAAGAGACAAGTAACATAGATTTCTTCTCTCTGAATTTTTTAAAGGAGAGTGGAAAACTGCAACATGGGTTTATTGATTTAAAGGATTCTAAGAGTTGCTTTTTTTTTTCTTTCCCTAAAATTTAGCATATTATAGCTTGTCTTCATAATTTAGGGAATCAGGGAAATAGGTTTGTTCATCTTTCATTCCAGTAAATCTGGCTTTTTATGGTCTTTTTGAACTTTCAAATTGAAAGATGCATCTGACCTTCCCTATGTATACATGGTCAATAATCCTTTGAAAGTAAGCACTAGAACTGTAGCTGCAGAAAGTAATGGGTCTTCTTGCAGTTGCTCGATCAGATACAGAAATTCATCTTATTTGGGTATCATAACTCCAAATTTTCAGATATGCATCTTACTTTGCTGGGATCCAAATATCACATGTAATATGTCACAATGACCTGTAAGGAAGCAAGTAAAATTATTATTCATGTAGAAATGTGTGATGAAATCAATTACATCTATGTCACCTTCTGTAATTTCAGAAATGTTTGTAAGTGTGAATTTCTGATGCATAAAATATTATTTGAAGTGTGAAAATGACAAATTTTGATTAATAGGATAACTTTGGGTAAGGAATTAACTGATTATCTTTAGTAGGGAGTGTGATTGTTGTGCAAAACCTCCCTTGCAGGAGTAAACAAAGAAAAGATTTTCTATTGTTGTAATAGTCTAAGGTGTTAAGAGCTTTACCTTTTCTTTCTTGTTTTTAGAGTCTTTCCTAATCATAACCTCAGCTGCTGTAAATTGGCAAAGCTCTGAATATTTCCTTCAGAAACTGGCCAAAGCAGCCAAAGAACCAGGCCACTTTGTCCGCAGCTTGGCTCAGCTTTCTTTTGTGTCCTCCAGGAATCGAGTATGTCTGTCAGAATTCAGCAGATGGGGGAGGGCTGTGTAGCATCTCTCTGGACTGCTCAGCTATTTCTTTTGTTTGCTCCTCATCCTCATGAATGCTTGTTCATAAAAGTAATAAGATCATCTGAAAATAACCTTCTTCTAATTTCCAAACTATATTTGCTCCTACTTACTTTATATCCATTGTTCAATACCTTAAATAACTGGGGAGTCTATCTTTTAAGTATAAAAGTGTTTAACTGTTGTTTGTTGTTCTGTGCTAAATAAACCAATTACTTGTGCTACTGAATTTCAGATGGATTCTTTAAATCTAACCCTCAAAATTATTCATTTTATTGTGTGCCACATTCCAACCCTCCTGTGTACTGACAGTGCCTCCAGACTTTGCCTCGCCAACTTTATGTGGCATAGAGTTTGGATTGTAGACTGATGGCACTGGGAATTTAAAGCTGAAGATCATTTTCAGCAGTGCAATATAAGCACTGACAGCTACTGGATTACATTAAATCAATGAAGTTAATCAGGGAAGTGAATACCACTTCTAGTAAATTAGTGTATACAGGAACAGTTGCTCTATGGAAAAGCTTCATGACAATGAAAAGGACAGTGTACATGCAACATACCAATGCAATCACTATTTAGAATTAATGCAATTCCCCAAACGGACCATAACATTTCTGATAAAGTCTTAGTCTCAGAAGTTTTTATAACCAGAGAATACCTTCTAGGACACAATACAGGACTGCCCTGGAGTGTCCTCACAGTATTTCAAATTTCACTTGCCAATATGACAATATACAATACTTATTTGAAACTACTCAAAAAATGAGTCTTCTTGTCCAGATATCAGAAGTTGTTGCTGATCTCTGAATATAAAAAAGTGTTATTAAACATTGTACGAGGTGAATGGTTTAAGTTTCTAGCAGAAACATAGGCTACATAAAAATACTTCAGTATAGAGTATAATAGGATTACATATGGTTTAGTCAATAAAACATAGGATGAAATATATGAGAAGGTCAAATACTTAGATATCTTAATTAGGATTTCATGTAATAATCTCTCCTCTTTACATTTGAGCCCCCCAGGCACTATTTTAGCTCTTCTCTTCTACCTAGAGAAAGTCAAAAAGAATGCCAAGATTTAACCTTATTTCCAAAGCAGACATACAACAAGCCTAATAGTAATGTTTGCATACAGAACAAAAGCATTACACAAACAATCCTCAGAAAATGCACACAGTGGGAAGTTCTCCATAACTCAGTATGAAATATTTAACTAGGCACAGCTGTGGATATTTTACCCTGGCTCTCTATTAGGATGCAAAAGCAGAAAGAAAATCTGAGGAAGCAAAGGTATTCTCAACAGGTTTACCACATATAATCAGAATAACATGAGAATTTAAGAAGAAGTTTGTAATTACTGTTGCTACTTTTCTGGAGAGCTAATAAATGTAAAGAAGTTTCACTCTTTAAAAATAATCCCAGTAGGACACACAAAAGCTAGAAGTATCACAGTGAAGCAACATATTTTATTAGACTATTTTGCAATAACATTTTATTCTCTGAGCTGAAGGCGTATATTGCTTTTGTAGCAGTCACTGAAAGCAATTCAATTATTATATTTGCAACAGTATTTACCAGCAAATTCTCTTTTGCTCAACAGAGTTCTGTGTAGAAGCACAAATGCTTCCTTTCAAAGGGCATCAAACAGATGTATGTTTTGATTGCTCTCTGTTGTCTGTTATGCTGATGACAAAGATGCTGAAATTGGGATGGAAGAGTGGCTGAATCTGCAAGGGCATAGCTTTGTATTCTAGATTTGTTCTTATATATTTGTTCTAACATGAAAACAACTCTAGAGCTAGTATATGCTTACTCTCTAATCCAGTGTATGAGAGAGGGTGGAAAAGCCTTTTAAAAATCCTGCTCAGTTGCCTGCAAACACAGGGCTGTTCTGTGGGATACAATTTCCTGATGTTTAGAACTTATGTCAGCAAAAAGTGTGGGGGCCACCTCCATAGCCAGTATGTATCTTGCCAGGAATTAATGTTCAGTGGGTATTTAAACTATCATATCATCACATCTGTACTGTATTCTCAAGGAACACCTTCACTGAACCCTCTCAGTCCATAATGCCAGTATTCCACAAATATTTTGTGACTGCTTTAGTATCTCCTCCATAGCAGAACTGTGTTTTTTCCACTCACATAATCATTTCCCCCAAGTTGCTTCTTCAGCACGTTGATATTTTGGTCATTTTTCTCTTTATTTATTTTCAGTTTTTACTGAACTAGAGCCTAGGACTGCTGCAGATACCATTTGCAACAGCCGTAATTAGCGAGAGGCTGATACCTTCTTGCCATATGCAACTCACAGCATCTTTGGCCTTTACCTAGGTAATTTATATAGCAAAATCATGAACCACTTGCTATCTGATATCACTTGTCCTTGGCTTGTATTGCCGATTTCCATTTCCTCTTCCCTGTCAAGGATCTCAAGCCAGCCAAAGATCTGAGAGAATTTTGCCAATGCTCTTTGATCCAATCCAGCTTTAGTGCAAAAGTGAGGTTTTGTAACAATCTAGACCAGAATGGAAAAATGCTTAAATAGAGAAAACAGCTCTGCTATGTGAGAGAGAAATAAAAGGGGTTGTAAACAAGACTCCTGCCTGTCTAAACTATCCTTGCAGGGTCCTTCAGGCCTGCCCTAAGACCAATAATTTTCTGAAGCTTCCCGAATTCTAACAAACCCGATAGAATAGGTCCCCATTAAATGTTTTTCATCCCCTGCTTCCCAAGGCCTAGCTGCCTAGCTGCTCCCTGTGCTTCACAGGAGTTATCTCTGTCGAGTCCCTTCTCACACTGCAGACTTCCTACTGCTGCACGTCCTTCACATTTCGTACTGATCCCACCCTGCACTACATGAGCATTACTGAACCCTGCACACTCGCAAAAGGTGTAAGCAGCCAACCCACACACGCACCCTTCTTGAGAAGGGCTTGTAAAACCAGTTGTGAATCAGCCATGACAAATCAAATGGGAAAATCTAGCAGAATGGTACTTAACCACACCTAATAAAACACAGACAAATAGACATCCCCTAGCATGGCAAGCATCAAATTATCTCCCTAGCAGAAAAGCACATCATTAAATTGTGCCCATTTGACACTAACTCCACTGAATAAAAATAACCTAATTGTTGTCATCATGTCCAGTTTCTTTTCACATCTTTCCACATCAATAATTTCCCCTTGCATTTCAAATGCAGTTCAAACCATTACTCTCTCTCCCTTGCAGGTTTCTCAATCTACCTTAGCCTTCTTCTGGTTTGTCTTTACAATTTCTTCCTCCCCTTGTTCAGTCCATATTGCCTGATTAGAGATCTGTTTGCCCTGTTAAGCTTTTGAAACCATTTATCACTACCTCTCAGGAGATTTCTTCCTTGTCCCTGAGTATACCTAAAACAGCACCCCAAACAACCCATTACTCCTTGGTAAAGCTTATTTTCTGTAAAAGTCCTGAATTGCCTTCTCCTGAAAGTGTTCAGAAACCAAGAGGCAGAAGATCTCTACTGAAAACAAATGTGATCCAAAGGAGTTGGATCTCACAGGCTGTGAATTGAGGTCACTATTCAGGGTGATGTCTTCCTTTCTTATCCCTTCTCAGTTCTGTTTCTCTTTTCAGGCTTGTGTTACAAGCACTTCAAGTAAAAAGGGCTTAATAGAGAAGAAGACCTGTTGTACAGTGGGAATAAGCATTTCAGGGACAGAGACTGAAGCATATGTTGCAGATATTAACATTGAGAATGAGAAAGAATCTTTCAGACTATACCAAAACTTGTTGGTAAAATTTATGTTTTTTCCTTGAATTGTTTTATTTAAAGCTCCATGAATTTAACAAAATTTGTGCTTATCCAGGACAGGGTCCTTCTATGATCCAATACACTGATGGAAAATATGTGCTCCCATGTCATCTAGCCTTTGGTATGCCAGGTAGACTCATCTAAACCTAAGGACCTTGTCTTGCAGGCAAATCCCAGTTCTTGTGTATTTTATGTTGAATCCTATCCAGTGTGGAGATTCTAGGGGTTCCTTGCACATACCAGTTTTACTGTATATAGGGGAATTTCCACATCCTGGGTAATAAGCAAAGAGCTGATGTCTGATGGATCTAAAGCCATATTTTTTCAGCCAGCTCTGTTAACAAAAGCAACTAAAGTGGCAACAATTTGCACTAGCAAGGTACATTATTTGTGAAAGATTCATCAAAATGGAAATGTGGAATGCCCAGAAACATGTGAATTCAACTATGTATGAACTGGGTGACCTCACATCAATGATTCTTATGCTCAGTTTGTTCCCAGTGAACACACATGCATCAGCAATGTGTTTTATTCTGTGCTTAGGGTTGAAAGGCACCCAAGAAAACCAGAGTTCTGAAGCCACAAACCAGCCTTTTGAATTTTTTTTATTTATTCCCCCTGTCTTTTGTTCTTCTTCCTAGTTTGTTTTAGATACATCTCATTAGTGTTCATTTGGCATTAGTCAAAGAGCAAGACATTATGGAACATAAAAAAACTGCATGAATGGTTGATTGACAATTTCATTTTGCTGCATAAATTGTTGAAATCTTTGTTCTGTTTCAAGGAAAAAATGTGCATACAGTCTTATCTCCACTCTTGAGGTCTATTTTAATAAGAAAGGGTCAGCACTAAAAGCTTTCTATATGAAATCACAGATTGGCCTACATATCCGGACCTCACTCTAAACCTTAGTATCTTTTATGTAATTTAGAATTTAAGGAATCACACTTCTGTTTAAACAACAATAATTAATCTTTGCCTTCCTTCAGGATTTAAAATTGTGTAGCAGAAAGGACAAATGGCAGCATTTAGTGCTATTATATAAGGGAGGGAGAAAGCCTTGCAGGAGAGTGCACATGCAAGGAATATATATTTGTTCAGTCCCAGATAACGTTCTTAGGAGCATACTCATATACTCTCCTGTAAACTGTCCAGACCAGGTTTGTGATGAAGAAATACCAGTATGAATTTTGTGCATAGACTTAGGACTTCAATTTAACAAATTATTAAAATAAATAAAATCACTTTAAGGTGAGCATGAATTTTTTGCTTTGCTAAGACATTTTATGTGAGGGTTTTTTCCATGTATGCTTTTCTCAGCTGTAGGTTAACAAGCAACAACTTGCAGTGTTTTGCATACAAAACCATTTTAAAGCAGCACTTGGACACACAGTCGGCTGATTGTGTCTATGTCCTTATGTCTGGAAGATAAGGTAGGTGAAAGCTTCTACTACGGCTTCAGTAGAAACAGCATATGAGGCTGACAAGTATGGTGTGGTTTATAGTAAATAGGTATACATACATCTGTCTGTACCAGGTCACTTGATTCTTGCATACCAAGCTGTGATTCTCTTCAGTAAGAGTTCTTCCTGAATTTTCAGAAAGATTCTCCATTCAAAGCAGAGTTCAGGCTCTGAATGTTACTAACGTTTTATGCGACAACAAAATTGTCTGTTTAAATGAAACATGAAGAATCCTTCCCAGCAGGAGATAGCTGTGCAACACTGATGTATTCATCTGACATTTTGAGTTATGCTGGCTGGAGTTCCATCCAAATACTTCCCACGTAGTTGTAGTGAGTGCTTGCTCCTGTGTGACAAAACAGAGTTAACATTAAAAATGCACATAATTATGTTTCTATTATCTTCTTCTTTTAAGTGAGAGTACAAGAGCAAGGCTCATAAAGATGCTGTAAATCATGGAAAATTCAATAAAATCTCTACACCAGAAACTAAAATCAAAATAAAATAATTCATAAAACAGCTGTTTAACCATTAAACTGTGGAAAAGTCAGATGAATAAGGAAAGAGGAGGTGTTTGGCTATCTTCTAAAACAATGGCTGGAATAAGCATGTCTTATTTCATTCTAGGTTACTTGCAGCATTAAGCTAAGTATTCAAGTTCCCCTGACAACTTTCTCAGTACTGTTTGCTGGTATATCTAGGTATTTGATTGATACTTTGAGACTTGGAGCTACATCTTTGATACCTATTTTCAAACATATTTGATGCGAGTCCTCTGTGGTTAGTGTCTTGCACTTAGCTCCACCATCAGACAATATTTTTTATCAATATCAGTTTCAAGAAAACTTCCATCGGCTTGTATTTATACAAGATTAGGCATAACCTAAAACATAGGTAGTAGGGTATGCAGGCTTACATGGCTCAAGACATACAATGTCTCAATGTTCTTACACATCATCCTAGTTCTAAGTTTGCTTTGCCTTTTGCAGCCACTTCTCATATATTTCTCAGTGCTTTCATGTGAAAAGCTACTCCTGTTTAAATATGCCAGGGAACACAAGAATCTGGGTGTTTAGCTGTCTTCCAAATCCCTTCTGATACATATCTCTTTGCAAACTTTGTTCTGTTTAGAGGTGGGAATATATCCAAACAATCCCATATCTGTTCCTCAGTCTCTAAAGCTATTAAAATGAAATGTAATGTTGTCTAATGAGGGCTACAATATCTTCCATTAGAAAGAAATATGACAGTGTTGGATTAATATTGTAAGAAGACAAAAATAATTAACACTATTGAGATATTAGTTGAGGAAATGATCTTTGCCTCAACTGGGAAAAATATGTTAAAAAAAAAAAGAACCCAGACAGTTTATAAATTAGATTTAGATGAACACAGAATATAAAATCCCACTTGAAATTGTTAAAGGTGTAAGGACTGTCCTGGAAATTTTAGGGCATGTTTTCAAAAACTCTTCCACCAGGAGCTGTGAATTCTCAAGTAAACATCCAAATACATAATACCAGACTGTAAAGATACCTAGTGGCTCCTTGTACTGTTATAGAATAGGACTGCGTTTACATTTCTCCAAACTGAGGAAATAGACATTGTTTGATAAAAGAGAGTTGCTGGAAACAAAAAGTTAAACATGGTTTTAACCCTTAAATATGTGAAGTGTTAGTATCTCCAATGAGATTAAGAAGGGAATGGAACTGTTAGTTTTTGCCCTGTATTTACATCGGTATTAATCTCACTTCAGGGTTCCCTTATTTGCTGATGAGAGACAAGAAAATATTGCTTTGCTTCTTAACGACAGATTTTTGCCTCCCTCTGAAACACACATGATTATGAGAACTAGAGGTATGTTGTAAGGTTGACTTTTGGTGGCGTTATAATCTCTAATGGTCCTCTCACATCTGCTGTTCTCATGTTCAAGACTAATCCATTCACTAGTGGGCAGGGACTGGCAGGGAATTTTCCCCACTGGTCAAGTCATATGAAACCACTGGGTTGTTTGGTTGTTTTTGTGTGTGTGTTGTTTGTGTGTAAACTCCTTTGGAGAGTTTAAGGGAGTCTGTTTCTTAGAAGTATGTAGGAGTCACTATCACAGGGTCCAGAGATGCCGAAGATTTCTCCTCCAACAGTAATTGCCACCCGCCTGTGTGCCTATGTGTCCATTAGTGTTTGATATGATATGTGATATGTGTGAGCAAGCCTTTGGAGCAGCTGTCCCTGCTCTATCCGAGCTGTTCTGGGCTGCACATCTCAGGGTCATTGCTGCCTGTGAGAGGACTGGACTCTACAGACTCTGCTAATAGCACTTTATCATCTTTCACCTGTGAAATGAGCCCATGACCCTTATTGCTGAACTTGGCTGACAGTAGTTTCTAGAAGTGGTCTAGTACGAGGGAGAAGGGTTGAACTTGAAGCAGGTGTAAGGAAATTCTAAGAGGATCATCCTATCTGTGCTTGGTTCCATGGCCTTTATTTCCTGCGTGTATTTGTATTCACTTCAGTGAACAAGATTGCCTGTACAAGCTGGAAAGCACAACAGAGAGCAGGTGCAAAGTCCCTGCCACAAATCTGGGCCCATTCACCTGTAGCACAGGAGACTCAGAGAGGTGTGAAGTGTCCAATACATCTCAATGAGATAGTCTCAGCTGAATCAGACCATGCAGAGAATACTGCTTAAAATAATAGATCTGAGACATATGGATGGCCCTCTCCCAGGTATCCCCCACACACCTTGCACAGAGTTAGTATTCTAATTTATAGATGAAAAGCAGGAGGAAAGGTTCAAATCTTACACAGTACAGCTCTAAAGGTGCAAAGTCTCATACTGATCCTTGTCCTTGCTTATGAGGAAGGGAGAAGGATCAGCTGCTCCTCCACTCTATTTACCACATGTTCTCTTCTTTTAAATCTGACATGATACTCTCAATCTTTATTTCCTACTCGCACACATCAAACGCCTAGTGCCACTGGGTTTTCCCCCCACTGCTCCAGCCTGCTGTGGCCTTAGCTCCTTATCAAAAAGTATATAAGCATCTAAATAATTGCAAACAACTCATACTTGTTATGCCTACGTATCAGAAATCTCTCGACAAAACAGCCTTGCTGTGAGTACTGGTTTAATCACCCCCAGGACAGTCTTCAGGAAACTTGATTTACATTGTAACTTTTGTCCTCCATTTTATCAGTGTTCATTTTCTGGCTAAAACTGTTAAAGTAGAGTCATAGAGTGCACTCTGCTTTGAAAGCACTGAAAGGATTCCACCTTTAAAGATCATGTGTGGCCTAACTGCAATGATGCTGATATTGTTTTATAATCTGGCTTTGGCTCTGCAGGACAGGGATGAATAATAAATTTTATACAGAGTCAATTAACCAGTAGACACATTTCTAGTATTCTTGTCTTGGTACAAAGCTTTGCGTTTCTATGTTAATGCCAAAGTCAGTGTGCCTGCAAGGATCAGGGCTATAATCATGATGTGCTGAAGAAGTAGGCTGTTCTACCTCTGGGTACAAATATTTAATACTGTGCATTTCTGCCTTACCCTTATCTACAGTAGTAGAGGTTTGCAGGACTTCTTATTACTGTTTCTCTTGAAAATGTAGAATCCTAACTGAAAAAAGCTATATATCTATCTCTGCAGGTCTCTATATATTTATCTTCATATGTATGTCAAACTCAGCAGCAGAAAGCTCAAAGACAGCAAGTAATTTAACTAACAAGTTAAAAGATAAAGGATAATGAGAGAACACCATGAAGAGAATGCCTCGCTAATTCAAAAAGCTCGTAAGAATCACATTGCAAAAAAAAAGCAAGTAAGCTGTTCTTATGAAATGTATCAAATTATTCACAAACACCAAGTAGCTATCCCACGTAGTCTTCCTGTGACTGCATGCCTTTCTTGTTAGATAAACTTTCCTTTTATCTAAATGCTATTTGAAACAAGAATGGATGACACTTTCTTGTTTGTGTGTGTGTTTGCTTGTTTTTCTTTGTTTGAACTTCACTATGTAATGTCTCGTTCTTCTAAGAAGAGAAGGACTGGGCCAGGCAACCCTCTGGAGGAAAAGGAAGACTGCTCATTCCCCTGGAAGCCACCAGGTGTTCTCCAGGAGAGACGATGGACAGTACAGAGCAAGGTAAACTAACAGGGGGACTTCTTTGAGGAGCAGGGACCGGACCCAGCAGCACCAGCAGAAGAGGAGCGAGGGGTGCAGTCACACTTCTGAGATGAGAGTCCCCCTGTGGACCAAAGGGAACAGCACAGAATCTATTACTTTCCAGGAGGACTCTGAGTTAAATGAAGCCAAACCAGAGAGCAAGGGCACATCCTGTAAGGGCACAGCTGTTGGAAGACACTGATTTATCAACCCTTCTTTTCTGTCCTGACTTATTCAGTCATTTCGAGTTTCTCTATTTTAGAAGTTAACTACTCTGTTTTATAGTCTAGTAAAATCTGACTTGGATTTAAAGCTTTCTTGGTCTTACACAGAGACCTTGTTCACACTATTAGCAGAAGGTTGAGGCAGGTCTACCTCATAGCTCTGGCTAATTTGCATCCCCATGACAGAAATCATCATGGTTTATTAAATAATTAAAAGACCAAGTGGGGAGGTGGGGGTTGGTAGCACTACCATGATACCAGAGCCACTGAAACTATATTGTGATTAAGTGAGCCGGTCTTTTGGGTGATAAGGGCGTTTAACAAATGGAATGTCCCCGTCTCTGCAAACTGCTTCTTCTTTCCAAACATCTGTAATACATTAGCAATGTTGTATTGGTGGGCTTTAAAAAGTAATGTCAGGTTCTTTGTTTTGCTCATGTACAAAATTGATTTTTCCACTCATGTTCATTACTTTCTAATTATTTCGTTTCTATTTCCTCCCTTCCCCTTCACCTATTTTTAAGGTCTTTATGCAGGTCTGGAATTTAAAGGAAGTAACTTTGAAGATGGATTTAAACTGGAATCGAAATGCTAGGATTTGATTATTTCCTAGAACTACCTGAGATAACTGAAACACAATCAGACTTTGGTAATTTTTACAATGATAAATATTTTTAATGGATAAAAAAAATGCCTTTTTTAGCTGTATGAACTTTTTTTAATAATGATAAATGAATTTCCTCCCCATTTGCTGAGAACAGTGAAGGTAAGTCAGGGAAACAGCTAATTTTCCTCATCTTTTTTTCACAGCCATTTCTTAGTGTATGTTTTAACTTTTCACAGTTGCATTGTTTAGCAAATTGCTATGTCTATTTTGCATTCCTTATAATTTAAGAAAATGTCTTTTGTCTATCTCTTCCTTCCTATACTTTCTTTACTAATGCACCTGGGATGTCTAAGACAAAATTATGATCTAGGTACTGGTTTAATGAGAGGCTTTCCATTGGATGTTTTGTTTTCATAGGTGCTGTGAATTGTGGTGGGTTCCACAGTGTGCTATGTTGATCTACCCACAGGATCTGTTGCTTTTCCCTGATGTCATGGACTAGAACCAACACTGTGATTCTTTCCTGTTCTCCATGTTCCCATCTGGATACAAATTCCTCTATTATTTACTGACCCATGAAATACTCACTATGATCAGCTAGTGGTAAAGAGAAATCCTGTTATGTTCCATGTTTCTCTCCTGGGTACTTTGAAATTTCTTACTTATAAAAAAAAATTCCTCCAAAAAGCCCAGGTGCTTTTTCTTCTTCAGAATTAGATGCCTGACTGCTCTGCTTATTGGCAGGGACAAGCAGTTCTGTGATTATGTTAATCATTTGAAACGCGGATTATTGGAGCATTAAAATCTCTCTCAACTTTTTCTGATGTTAGCAATTAAGTGTGATGTCTACAAATGTATCTGGAGTAGGTAATTTCTGGGATATAGCTGTATAAACATGAAAACTGTTACCAAAAATATTTCAATAAGAAAAGTATGCTAAATTGAAATACAATTGCTGTTTAAAAATTACATCCCTACCTATAGTTCTGAAATATTGATATTCTGAATGGAAGACATTTTAAATGATCTCCCTGCCACTTTTATCTTTTTAACAAATCAAAACTGATAGAGAAGTGATGCTAACAATTTATTCTAAAACTAAGTATAATAACTTTTTATTTCTATTGCATCAAAATAAAGACAATTTCTCATAAGGGAAATTTGTTATTTTTTTATGATGGGACTGTTTAGTGGAGATTTTTTTTTTTTAATTCATCTGCTTTATCATGCTTTGTCCCAAAAGCTTTTAAAATTACAACAGATGAAAGGCGCTTGCACAAAACCAAGCAGAATCTGAATGACTGTGACTTCAGCAATGAAAACAGTTCAGTGTATGAAAAAAATGATAGAACTCCAGCACAAGATGAAGTAAACATTGCTTGCATCTTGGAAATAGATCCAGGAAGGAATTCATTAACAGCTTCATCTTCGTTTTAGTTTGTATTACCAGTAGCCAACAATTGGTTCAACACTATTTCATCTATATTTACATTTCAATAGCATTAAATTAGTATGGTACTTAATCCTGTCCAAATTCTCTAATATCAAAACAACTAGTCTTTCACCAGATCTTACCTGCTACAAATATCTATAGCTGAACTGTTGTACGACAAAACAATTATAGCATTCTCCAGCCCTTATAGCCTGGTACTTCACATAGTTTACGGCCCAGCTCCTCAATTAGCGAAAAACAAATGCTATGTCAAGAGTAAATCACACTTTTCCTACATCCGCTGTCAAAAGAGGTGGTGTTTTTTTGTTTGTTTGTTTTTTTGTTTGTTTATATTGAGTTAAGAACTATCCTGTTTTTTTTTAAACTGATATTTCTTTTCTGCATTCTGTGGGCAGTGAGTTTTCCCAGAGGAGGTCTCTCCTTAGGAGACTGCAGCTTTAGCACAGATTCGGCAGCTCAGGGTCCTGTTCTGCATGTGTGTCACTGCTGAACAACTGCGCATATGACTTTCATTAAGGCTCCATCCAAGTGCGATAATCTTTCTGTTTCTTCGTCACTTTGGGATCTCAACTAGAAGACTATTGCATTAATGAAGGAGAAGTGGAAAAATAAAATCAATCATGAAATGACTCAGATTATTTTTGCCAAACAATACAAAGAAGCAACCTCCCTACATGGTAAAAAATCAGATCACTTCAGAAATTTCTGTTTTTATTAAAAGCTTGCAACTAACAAACTTACAACAAAAGCTGCTTCTGTGTTTTACCCCAATCTTTCAAAATAGACATGAATTCTTATAATATCTTTAAACATCTTGGAATGTGTTAAACAAAGAAAACAAATAGTTTCCTTGGGCAATATTTACAGGTAGTTGGTCTTTGAAAAGTTCAAGTTCTACTGTTTGTCTTTGAACACATGAAAGCACATGACAACATTTCTTTTACCTATATGAGAATTATGCAAAATTTTCTACGAGAATATCTAAAATTCAAGATTCATCTAAGATATCTAAAAAACATGATGATACATCACCATGATACTGGTTCTTCTTAAGCAGTCATATTGGTTAAAAGAAGATTAAGAACTTGGAGTACTGTTGGCAGTGATTTCACAGGGTTGACCTCAAGGAGTCTGATATGTTATGCACAGTACCATTAGTGCTCATAGAAACCAGGTGTGAAAGGCAGTATATAAGCATAGCTGAAGTTAATATCTTCAGAAATTCAGGTTAATATGACTGGCAGATCCTGTAGTGTTTGCCAACCTCAGTTCCTAATGTCTAGTGCTGTTATAGAAAAAGTAAAATATCTCCACTCAGTATGAAAGAATATTGAAGAAAAGTGGTATTTAGACTCTGTCTGTGATATCCTTTGACAAGAGTGAGATTTAATTAGGTCTCCAAACTTCAGAAATGGCTTTACTCTTAGTAGTAACTACAGAGAATACAGGGAAAGAAACCTTTTTGTTTGTTTTACTAGAAGGTAAAGATGTTTTTACTGCAACTTTAAATTTGTACCAAGGTAACAGCACAGTTAATGTATAATGGAGATGTAATGCACTTTTAACAGCATTTTACAGCCACCATAGTCCTGTGATATGAATAAACTTGGCTACTATAAGCAATGAATTTAAATTTATGAGAATAAGTATAATTATGGGAAAATAAATACAAAATCGAGACAAGAATACTCTATATCACAGAGTTATAGCATAGTTTAAATTGGAAGAAGCCTCTGGAGTCATCTGGTCCAACTCCTGGCTCACATTTATTTGTACTGTAGTTGTGGATTGGGGCTCAGATAACCATATACAGAATGACAATGTCTAGCTCAAAAGACATGCTAAATCAGCACAAGAAGCTGAATAAACAAGGAAGGTCAGCTTATGGAGGCAGTTCAAACAGTGCTAAGACCATCAGCAGCAATGAATAATGATCAGTGTGTTGTCTTTTTAATTTTCATACATAACACCAAGAAGTTCATCTTCATCAGTTTTCAGTCTTGGCCAGAGCCAGATCGATAGATGGCTCCTCCAGGAAAGGCATTACAGTAAATCAAGTCTTGCCAGTTACAGTCTAAAAACTGAAATGCTGATTAGTGTGGGGAGAAAAAGCAAACCCAGGATACACCTGTGATGCTATAGGAAGCTCTGTGGCATTGGTGGGGCGATCTGAGCCAGCACTGATTTAGCTACACCAGTTCCTAACTGCAGTGGAAACGACACGCACTACAGCCATTTTGTTGGAACTGCAGACTTAGCAGTGCAAGATGAAAGCTATTCATTTAAAGCTCTCTAGTAATACCTTTTAAAACATGAAGTAAATTCTTTCTTTTCAGCCGAACTGTCTGTGTCTTGATCTGGTGGGACTGACAGCAAATGTGAATCTTTTTGACTGCTGTGTCATTAATACCTTCAGAGGTAATAAACAGTGATTTATTTTACCTGGACAATTAATTGGTTGAACTCAAGAGGTTCAACGCAATTTAGTATTGATTATTTTATATATATAATTTATTTTTGCTCACAGATCTAATAGTATAGCTCCATAACTATTTGCTGACCCTATTTTAAACCTCTAAGTCTACAATGCAATTTACTTTCTAGGAAAGCTCTGGGGAAATAAAAAGAAGACACACAATGTTATTTTCCTGAAATACAGGACACACACTAAAATTCAAATTTATTTTAAAACCGAATTATCCACTGTTGGATTGCTGCATGTTTATGTATTTGAGTCCTCTATTCTACAGAAAATTTATTTGTAAGTTTGCATCAAAGTTTGCCCCAAAAGTGTGGAGGTTTTTTTGGCAGACTAAATTTAAGGTAATCAGTGTTGATTTGAAGGTCATCTTAAAAAATTTACTAGGAACACTCAGCAACTTTGTGAATTTGCAATACCATGGTTTACTCCATACAACTTGATAAACAATTCAACCTCACTATACAAGCAGCACAATGAGTAGTAATAGTAGTAATAGTAGTAATAAATGAAGATGATTAAGATATTCATGAAGGTTAAGTGTAGGCATCAGAGGTGGGACACCATTACACTTCTTTAGATCTTGTAAGCAGCAATATAATCTTAAACACTTTCTTAAATTTCCTTTTTGCTGGACCACTAAAGTTCTGTCTGTACAGGGTATTAACAATAGTTACATTTTGCACCAGTAGTACACATAAGAGAAGCATACCTATTGATTTTTAAAGGAGCTAGACTGTCCTTTTTCAGCTCCTGTCAAGATCTTTTCTTTTCTGTTTTCTCATGAAACAGCAAATTAATTCAATTAGTTGAAACAGGCCATGCGTATTTAATGTGACAATTTGAAATGGAAGTACTACCTTTTAGCCCTGAGAATTCTAATGACATCATTAAAGTTGTTTATAGAAATCTACAAAATTAAATGATTGCTATTGAACATCATCATCTCTGAGAGGGAGGCTGGGTGACTCTTGGGTCTGATAGAGGAAACAGTCTTTCATTTCTAGATCACTGCTTTGAATTCAAGCCAGAATCGCAACAGTGAGAAGCCATTATCAACAAAAGACAGGCAAGTATGAGCTGTGAAAGGAGTTTATGGTGTCAGGCTGTTTCTTAGGGTTCTGGTAGCTGCCTCAGAAGTATGTTTTGCATGCAGTACTGCCCTACAAGAACATTAACATCAAGCTACTGACTAGCCAACAGTACAGTCCACACTCTGTAGAAAGAACCTTGGTTCCAAGTACCATCAAACATCGAGCTTCCAGCAAAATCAAAATAATTTTGTAAAACAGAAATGGCATCTATAATATAAATTGTTTATCCTTCTGAGAATGGGTAATTTAAAACTACAGATAAAACAATCTCTGTGATGGAGAGAATCCTGAAGAACTTTTTCTGTTCTCTAAAGATTGGTTGACTCTTTGCAAGTCTGACTATGCACTTTGAAGAATCTTTCTTTTCCTGGTGTACTCTAGCTTCTTTGTATTCAGGGTCAATGTTTTTACACTGTGCACTAGAAGATATTTCTGAAGACAGCAACAATGCACTAGTGCTAGTTTGCAGAACATACATTATGTATAATAATTATGTGTGAATCATAAAACTTAAAGAGGGTTATGATTATACAGTTACTTGAGACATCACCACAAGCCTTCTTTATTACCCATATAAAGATCAAACCTGTAAGCATCATCTGTGGTACAGTCAGAGGCTGATGACTTAAGCAGCCACGACCAATGTTTTAGCACATGCTTTAGCCTAATAAGCCATTTATATACTATCTGACTGTCAGAGCCCTGAGTACATCCCTCCTCTCCTGAGGTTTTTGCTGCCTGGGCTCAGAGCTGAACTAGAGAGAGTGCAGTTGGTGACCTTGAAGGAAAAATCTAGAAGAAGTCTCACCGAGGGCCTGCCCCTTCTTCAGTTGGGAGCTGCTTACCTCAACATATCCTGGAGATATGTTACAGTCTGGGTCCAGTCCTGAGTGTGGCTGGCCGTGTACTGTCTTGATCTGGACCCTAATGCTGACTTGTGGACTTGACTTTGGTCCTGTCTCATTACTTGCCTGGAGTGGACTCAGCTGTGGCTGACCCTAGGTACTATCTCTGGGCCTGACCCTGACCATTGCTGTAGCGTGCTAACTTAACTTCCCTGTTTGACCTCAGACCTACCTCATCACTGCAGAGTTGTCGAGTGATCTTGACTCATGGCTGAATCTGGTGACCATCACCAGGCCTGCTCTGCTCCCCTTGCTCAGTTACTCTGGGATGGTTCCCTTGCTGGTGAGGCCTATGTCTGCCTGTTTTGTTATTGTACTTGTTGCTTGTTTCCTGCACCTGGCAAAGCAGCCTGCCCTTGCTGCTCCCTGACCATGTGTTATGGGCATGACCAGCAGGGTTTGGGTAGCAGGAACTACAGGGTACCCTGTGTGGGAGAAGGCCACGAACCACCCTGTGCCAGTCACAGCTGGCTCCAGATGGCTTGGTAAAAGGCAATAGCATCCCACTGCATGCCAGAACTTCAGCTAGTCAAAGGAGAACATGGTACCTCTGATGAAACATATTTAACAAACAATGGCAGCTGCTAGGGGCAGGGTACACAGGAGATACGAGGATACCTGTGAGGACATAAACAGGAGGGGACACAGAGGAAGATACAGGAGGAGGGATGTGAAAGGGGACATTTTTGGGGACACAACTGGAGACCCCCCACAGAAGGAGGCACTTGTTGCAGGAGGAGGCACAGCCTGAAGGGACTACAGCCTGTAGAGGACCCAAGGCAGAGCACAAGAAATAAGTAGGAAGGAAAGAGCAGCAGAAGAGAGGAGTAAGAAGCAAGGAATGACAGAAGGAAACCTCTGTTTAATTCTTCTTTCCTTCTCAGTACCTGAATCAGTCATTAAAAGTTTATGCTATTTGGCAATAAAATAAATTCAGTGAAATTCCCTGAGATGAGACTTGTTTTGCCCATGACACCCTGGCAAGCTGAATGGCAACAAGTTACCTAGATTTGTTCTCAGAAAAGCTAATGCAGTTTTCGGTCTTCCTCTAAAGTCCTTGTGTGAAAGAGTATGTTTAGAAGAACAGCATGCTTCTAGCTGCTCCAGTGACTTATTAATAATGGCAGAACAGTGTTAAGGTATAGCCAGATGAGGTCCTGTGCACACAGGAGACGTGAGCTAAGAGGTTACCCGTTCAGAGCTTCATCCTGGAGCTCACCTTTCATTTCTGCTTGTTTAACAACAAATCCCTCCTATACATATTTAAAAATCTGTAACAGCTTACCATGTCTTTAAATATCAAGGAGTATCTCCTGGAGCAACAGCTGGCAAAAAGTCTCTTTTCTTTACAATATCAAGATATGTTCTAGAAAAATGAGTGGATGGCAAATGACCCCACAATGTTGTTATTAAACAGATCTCTTTACACAGTTTGGTACTTTTGATGTTCTATTTCTAAAAATACACTATTTTTATTCAAGCGACTATTTATAGAATTTGGCTTGAAGTTTTGGCACAAGCATTAAGACATTATCGTTTATATGAAGGGTTCTGTATTTATGACTCCAAAATTAGCTGAACAAATGGCACTGAGCTAGTTTAAGTCTGTGCTATATTCTGTGCTATCTGTTCCCGAGGAGTCTTTTGAAGTGCATAGTATGTCCTTGCTTATGTTTTTAAGAGTTTCCCTGAGTTATAGCATGCTAATGCAGACTGTATGAAAGGATCATCCTTATATTGTCACAGTCTCTGAAAAGACTGAATGGCTTAATGATTTTATTTCTTTTTACAGAATACTTCCACTATGTTGTTATTTAAGGTATGGTTTTGTTTTTTTTTTCTCCTTCCAGAGCAGCGTTAGAAAATTGCAGTGGTTATAAATCTTTCATTATGGCTTTTCAAGATAGAAATGCCAAGGTGCATTCACCATTTACTTCAACAGACCTGTTCCTGGCAGCTATTACAAATGAGGTGATATATATGTCAATGTCATGCAGCATTATTCTGGCTTATCAGTACAGCTATCTTTGTAAATAACTTTACATTATCAGAAATACATTTACTATTTCTAATCTTTAAAAACTTATTTTACTCTCACACTTCCCTGCCCAAAGAAAAATTTTAAATGGCATTTCAAGAAACTACTGATAACCTTCAATTGCAAACAAAAGCTCTGTACGCACTACTGGCTAAACAAGTGCCTGGGAGCAAATGCAAATACATGGATCCTAGTTATTCACACTGTTGGATTGTTCCTGAGCCCTGCTCTGTAGTGATCTAACCAGCTCCCTGTGGGACCAAACAGTCCTCTAAAACAGTGAATGCCAACAGGCCTTTCATACTCATTTATCTTCACACCGTGGCTCAGGGAGTGCTACACAACTTCAGCATCACATCATAAAAAAACATTGAGATGCTCGATAACACCCATCCATCCATCCATGGATGAATGCAAGTGGCCTGGGGAGCTAAGGAGACTAGCACCGCAGCTTCTATCCACAAACATGTTGCCTGAGGCCTTTATTGGTTTCCTGGCACACAGGTTTGACACCTCAGTGTATGCCACCCTCACAGCACTAAGCAAAGCTTCTGCTGGTTAAAAGATGAGGGCAGAATCCCAGTGTGAAAAGGTGCCCTGATACAGCACAGGAAAGATGTCTTAAGCTACACCAGAGCTTTTGAAAAGCTGCTCATTCAAACATTGAGCAATATTAAAACAGCAGTGCTCCAGTTTTGTAAGGAGAAGGCCAGCTGCCTGGGTACCACTTCTGCTGCCTGAATTGCATCATTTCCAACTTAAAGCTGTTCAGCTTCCCACCTGTTTGTGACCCTCCTGGAGCTCCTGTGGTAACATCACAATATCCACCAGGCACTGCCCCCCTGCGGCAACCCCCGCCTGTCCCAGCTGGCCCTGCTTTGAGCAGGGGGCTCAGCCTGAATGATCTCCAGGGATCCTTTCCGACCTCAATGATGCCGTGATTCTGAGATCGGTCCTGGATCTGCAGCTCAGCACACAGACACTGTGATGGTTGTTAAAGGATGTTGGGTGGATGCAGGGACCCAGGAATTCTTCTTTCCTGTCCACCCAAGCCCAGCAGGTGCATGTGGAGGCTACAGTTCCTGTTTGCAGGTCTGACCAGAAGTGAGTCTGAACATGTATCCCACATGCACACATAAACATATGGAGGACACTGCTGAAATCTGTCTGCCCTTAGCAGATTCATGTACCACCACCAGAACATAAGGACAGAAGTACAGACAGCCCAGCCCTGTTCTCCCTCTGGCTGATCAGGATTAGAGTTCACTGATGGAATCACACTCCCCCTTACTCTTTAGACTTACAAGCACATTCATGTTCATCAATTCCTCGGGTATCAGCATGTTTAATATCCATGCTCAGACCCGGGTCCCCCTTACAGGTCTACATATAAGTAGGTCTCCTGCATGCTGGCTAGTCCAGCTTGATGTTCACCAGCAAAAGACATGCACGCACACACACATTCATCTCACAAATACCTCCAAAACCAAGGACACCTTTAATACTGTCTCAGGCTCTCTCAGCCTGCCTAACATCTGTGCTTGGAGCCTGGGCTCCCTTACCCCCCACTGACTCTGACTTTAAGACACACACATGCACACAAGATTAAATTCACTGGGGAAAAATAACTACATTCAGTGCTTTCCAGTTCTGGCATTTATACCTTTCACAGATACATATATATCTTTGTCCCCCACAACTTGTTGATACACAGAGATACAGGCACTGTGACCTGAGGTCTTTTCTCCAGTTGCAGGTACTCAGAACTCTTGCACACTGGTCTCTCAAGATGCTGATATATAGACCTTGCAGCACTCGCACATAGGATAGAAAGTGGGTTTCCAAAGGAAAAATCGTTGAGAAAAAATATATAATAGGAACATAGTATAGACTGAGATGATCAGGTGCAAAGGTCAGTCAGGCAAGCTTACAGACTGGCAGCTTGCTTACATGTGGCTGGCCCCTTTTATCACCCTTTTCTCTATTTTCTCAAAGTTCTTCCTCCCCAGTCCACCATGGCCCCACTTTCTCTGCCTTTGGTCCTTCCATTGGGCATTCCAAAATAAATTTTGCACAGTCTACAGGGCCCTTCAAGTGTCCCATAATAATCAGGTTAGTGTTGTTTCCACCTTCTTAACAGTTACAAGGTTCAGGTTGACCCTCTTCAAGACCGTGCCTGAGCAGATTTTTAATGGCCTGTCATCCAGTCGCTGAGAAGTTCTGGTCTTTGTTACTGTCTCCATTATCACCTACCCGTCAAGTTTGTGTATCTGTGTATTTAATTTATCACCTTCCTTGTTATTTGTTATTTAATTTATAATGAATAGTTCTTAACCAGATAACTTAATGAAGCAGATGCTCTCACATTACACATACCCTTACAATGATCAATCAGCCTGAATGGTCTGCAGATGAAGTCCAGGATGCATCATGTGAGATAATAGGGTTTTTCCTTTATGTGTCCATTGACTTCTAGAGTATGAATGGTACATTTTTCCTGTATTAAAGTGTTATATTTGGGGCCTTCTGGGGACCTGATGGACCCACTCTATGTGCTTCTCTCTCTAGACTCTGCTATGACACTGAGTGAACAGTCTCTTACAGCCACATATCCACACATGGAACACATTTTATGTTTGTCTGTCTTCTCTTCTCCACATCCAGCTGTGGCATCAATTTCAGGCTGGGCATACAAGAGCTGGAAGGCCCAGTTCTGCAGCAACTGGTCCATACAGAAAGGCAATAACATTCACACATAGGTTCTATCAAATCCAGCCAGACTTTTTACAGTCCTGGAGATGTTAGTGTCCAACCTCTGCTCAGCTTTGGCCACCTTGCAGGCAGCTGGCCAGATTTCAGAGCCCAGACTTTATTCCATGTCTGTATAGAAATTTTGAGTTATGATGTGCACAAGGTCTCCTCAGTGGTCTACCAGGAATGATCAATTAGTGCCACTGGCAGTAAATGTTGTCATAGGACTATTTTGGGCAACAGGACTGGTTAAACTGGGCAAAGGCTCTTACCACCTCAGGAAGGTGAACAATACAGATGGCTTGTGAAAAGGTGATCTTGACAATGGCTTTACAGTATTCTGTCAAGAAGACTTGCCAGACTGTCCCCTTCGGCAAGAGGGAAGGCCATCTAGACCTTCATGTCGAGCATGGCTTCTCCTCTCCTTAGGTATGAATCAAAAATCTCACAAGGACAGTTGCCAGGTGCTGGAGCTGACAAGCCCTCACAAGGAGCTCAGAGGGATCCTTGGAGCACATTCAGTCTATCCCAAGTGCAGAACAGTGGTAACTGGTTTTCTAGTTCCCAATTCTCTGCCCACTGTGGGAAGACTGCTGGCCACAGCAACTCAGGCAGCCCACAAGACTGAATCCACCAACCAGGAGTGGCACACTCTATTTCTAGTGGTCATTCTGATAGCTAACCTGCAGCTTCTGGATGCCTTGTTTGCATGGCATCCTAGTGAGCAGCAAGCAACTTGCCAGCT
The DNA here is from genome assembly GCA_013399115.1 of Anseranas semipalmata. Lineage (NCBI taxonomy): Eukaryota > Metazoa > Chordata > Aves > Anseriformes > Anseranatidae > Anseranas > Anseranas semipalmata. The sequence continues at coordinate 29,488 of VXAA01004273.1, forward strand.
GCCATTGCAGACAGTGAGAGACCTACCAATGGCCTGCAAAGGTGACAAAGCTTTCTGACAAAATGCAGCAGTGGACGAAGTATCAAGGTACTAGCAACCTGCAGAGCAACAGAAGAGGCAATGGACGGCCTGTTTTTACTGTGGGCAGCAGATATAGATTGCCTGCCTGCTCCCCTTAATGGACATTACTGAGGTAGTCTTGTGTCAACCAGGGAGCTAATAAGCAGTGAGCATGTTGTGTGCTGTCCTAGAGAGGCATCTGGATGGGTTGGTACAAAGCTCTTTGGTATATTGTGAGAAAGGTAGCCCTTCAAGTGCAAGCAATATGGACACAGCAGTTCCCTCTAGAGTGCGTTAAGCAATATAGACATGACTGAAACCACACGACCAGTCTTGAGGGGCAGTGAAAAATCTCAGAGATGAATACCGTCAGCAGCACAGACATAGAAAAGTTTTATTTAAGATGGTAAGGGATAGAAAAATATCCTTATTTCTTTTTTTATTTTTTTTTTATTTTTATTTATTTATTTTTGTAAAAAGAACCAAACAGATTGTATACTTTTTTCTTGATCAGATTGAGACATGGTACAGAAATAAAAATGCCCAATGTAGGTGGAAAATAAAGAAAGCTAGATGAAATAATACCCTCATTATTTCTGGTGCTGAATTGCAATACCATAGTACTGTTATAACAGGATGATTTAGCTCAGTATAATACTCCCAGTTGTCTTATTTTCCTGTTAACAATGTTTGTTTCTTTCCATAGCTGAGGTAAACATTCAAGGTTCTGCAAGAGTGATGTAAGGAGACCTCTGCTAGTCAGCAGTGACTGCTAGTAGGGGAAAGAAACTATTTACCTTAAAGTAGGGCTAAGGAACTATTCTTTTTCCATACTTAAGTATTTAGGATGTATGCCAACTTTTCCTAGTGAAAGGCAGCAGACCAACAACATAAGTGAAAGGGAAAGACAGGAAATGACTGAGATGGTTGTTCACATTCTCTGCAACTTTTTTCAGTGTTAAAGCATGAATATGAAAAAATTACATTAATGTCTGTGATTAGGCAAATCAACATTCACACTCTTGCCAAATTAAGTGTAAAGTTTTGAGGTGCTTGCCACCACATATAGATTAGCACTTGAGCTGCAGTATGGCTGTGATCTGGAAGTTAAGGATCTAAAACAAATGCATGTGGTTAATACTCCTGTAGATTTATGTGTTTTTTTTGTTGTTGTTGTTTGTTTGTTTGTTTGTTTGTTTTTTGAGCTAAAACAGAAAGCTTCTACTGCAACAACCTGTGCCGTGAAATCTGGCTTGGCCTTACTAGGAGCTGTAGGAGGAGGAATGTGGGTGGCTCTAGATCCCTCCAGCTACTGAGGAGCACATTCCTCTGTCCACTTCCTCTATCCCTCTTCTTCCCTCCCCTCTGCCATGTTTAGACTGGAGCTGCCTGCCCTTAATTTGTGAAATGTGGCTCCATGAAAATCAGTGTTTTTGCCACTGATTTCAATCTTTTCCACAGGCATATTCTCATGCTTCTGTGATACAAAGATTTCAGGATCATATTTCTGAGCCACAGGAAGAGGTATTCTGCGTGCTCTTTGGTGAAATAAGAAAGGCTAAACCTTCTGTTTAGGCACATAGGTACATGTTTGTAAAAAGAGAGAGACATTTCTGTTTGTCTGTGATTTTTACAAATAGTTAGTTTGAGCCAGAAACTTCTCTAAATATTTCTAAATTCTAGACTGTTTAAAATCTAGATGTGACTTTAGTTTGAAAAGGAATTTTATAGTTTGAACATCTCTCTACTTTGCATAAATCTTTCAGCTTAACCTAAAAACAAAATACCATTTTTCAGACTATCATGATAACAGCTGTCTCTCCCATACCCTTGTTTCTCAGTGATAGTGGTTGAAAAAGAAGGAAGAAAACATGAGACTAACTTATCTGTTTTAAATACCACATCTGGAGAGCACTGCTTAAAATACAGAATTTGGAGAGACCACTTTGATCTGTGGCACTGTTTCAGACTTTTATATTCACAAAGTAATGAAAAAATATGCTCTTCCTTTTGTGGGGTTCTGTTTTTGTAACCTCTGACCCACCATATAAATAACATTAATTTATCAAATACTCCAAATATAATTTGGCTTCAGCCACTTGAAATATAACAGGTTTTCTGCAGCTTTCAGAATGTCACTCACAGATCTTCCTGTGCTAGTTAGCAAACAGCACAACAATTTCAAAGATGAGGTAACTAGAATGGCACAGCCCTTCTACACAAATCTGTTTCAGAACATTTCTGTACCTTACTGGAAAAAAGGCAGATGTGCCTTGCAGTGCATATCCTGGGATTAGATATGGCATTCGTTCCCAAATTTGCTTATCTTAGCTTGATGGACATTACTCAAGTCCATGTTCAGTAAAGGATTTGAGCAGATATTTTATGTTTGCAAATTGTACTCTTATCTTCAGCACTTACCATCTTTAAAAAAGAGAAACAGCGTTGCTATTCGCTGTGACAGTATAAAGATATCACTTAAAGCTTATAAAGATAAATTCATTAAACATTTGAATATCATAGTGATAAGTGCACAAAAAAACATGAAGACATTAGTATTACTGTCACAGAGATATTTGGATGTGATTCAGTAAACAAAGCATGCAGCCACATGCTGAATTAGTATAAAAAAGACATATAGGACAGCTGGTTTCTCCCCTGAGCACCATCTATTCTGTGTTGCAAGGCCCTGCTCCAAAGTCAGTGATTGCAACAAAAAGATTCCAGCTAACAGCAGTCAGCTGTGGACTAGGCTGTTGGCAAAGAAGACATCTGCTCTAAAATTAGCAGAGAATCATGTTTGAAGACTTCCAGAATATACTCAGAGGCAGAAAGAGTCCTGGAATCACAGAATAATTTGGGTTGGAAAGGTCCTCTGGAGGTCTCTAGTTCAACCTCCTGCTCAAAGCATGGCCAACTTCAATGCAAGAACAGGTTGCTCAGGACCTTTTCCACTCAAGTCTTTAAAATCACCAACATCTATAACCTCCGGGCAGCTTGTTCCAGTGCTTAACCACTCTGGTTGTAAAATATACGTAGGGAAGCATCCTTCAGACAGTTTCTGGCTTTTTGGTGTTTTATTTTTTCAGCATAGCTACTTTTTCAGGTTCATATCCAAGTTCATATTCATATCTGGATAAACTTTTTGAGACAGTGTTACATTTTGCATGAAGTTTTTATGTCCATTCTTGATTGGTGAGTTTGGTAATGAGTGTAACATCAGACATAAAATTAGGGCATAATGTAAGCGGGATACAGTCATGTTTTATAGTCAGCAGCCCTTTTGGTGTTTCAGGCTTCTTCCCTTGCTGCGGTAAATGTTTCTTTGCCCTGGAGATAGGAGTGGTATGTGTCCTCCAAGAAATCATTGGCACATTGGAGAAACGCTTCATGAAGACCCTTTATTCTCTAACATCAAGGTTTTCTTATGCTTGCAAACTTAGAGAGGTGAGATTGCTTACTTCTTGAATTTAATAACGATAAATATATTGTGGGGAAGAAAGGCAGCTCTGGGATTTAGTTCTTTCTAAGTTTTATGAAGTTTCATTTCATATTCTTTTTTTTTTTTTTCTCCATTGCAGTGCTTATACATGATCCTTAACTTGGTAAAAGTTGTTAGCCATTTTCAAAACAAAAAAAGTCTTGATCTAACCAGCACATAGTATCACACAGTTTGCATAAAGTCTCATTTTCTGAGGTGTTTGCTTTTTGTGGACCATTTCATTATCATGCAAATGGAGTTGGTCCATTTCTGCAGACAATCTAATTGTTAGCATATGTCCTTATTTGTATAGTGCAGTAGTTTGCATTAGGTTATTATCAAGTGTAACAGAAACCCATATAACAGCAGGAGTTTTGAGAAATGGAGGCTATTTTTTATCAAAGGCTGTATGTACTGGATACCAACCCCAGCCTAGAGTAACAGACAAATGTCAGCTACTCTAAACTGCACAGCTCTTCTGGAGTCTGAACATGCACTGAGTCAATAGGAGCAATACCAGTTTCATAGCCCACACATTCAAAGTCTTCCTCCCCCAGTGTTTGCCTCTTTGAACAAGCTCTAGCTCTTAAACCTTGAAGAAAATACGTTATGCAAAGGAATTAAGATAAATAAAGCATTACTAAAATAGCAAATGGAAACAAAACTGATCTGCTTTTAGCTAGTAATTGGAATGCAAAAGCTTAAACTTTCATCCTGTTTCCAAACAGTAAATCTTATCTTTTCAGAAAATATTGCCAATTTAGCACTGTTGAACTTTGGCGTACAGCCATCCACACATAAACACATTTGCACATTATTTTGGTTGGCTCTTACTAAAGCCATATGTTGAGGGTTTTTTAATTAAAAAGGCACCTTAGAAGCACTTTCAGCATTCACATTGGGTAAAACATCTTTCAAGGTTCTAAAATGTCAACAAAATATTAAGGTAAATAGAACAGTCGGTCCGTCCCCCCAGATGATGTAAGTAATGCTTACAGAGTGGTTTTTAACAGCCATTTTTACTTGTTTACAAGGAGACTTTTCACTCTTATTCAGTAGTTAGAAGTGGAAGAGAAGACATGGGAAAGTTATCAAGGCTTTGATGCAACAAGGATCAGTCACTTCTGAACCACATTGACTGGGAATAAGAAGCCCACGCTCCTTTGCTGTTAGTAGGGTTGTAGTCCTCAGCTAGGTCACTCAAAGAAAGCAGCTAAAGATCAAGGGCTACCGTTCAGTTTCTGACAATATAGAATATAGTTTAATGTACTTTAGTAGATCAAATCTGAAGTATCAGAGGGGGGTTATATTTTTTCATTGTCAGCCTCCAGCTGAAAAAATATAACCTCTAAACATGTATGTTGTGCTAACTTGCGATAGACTGAAAGTACCAGTTCTCCTCAGACATGAAAGCCTGTTTTCTTGTCTCATTTCACTTTTGGTGTTAAAAACTTGTGGTCTATTGAACAATATTTTATGCTGAGTGTGGATTTGCCTCTTCTAGTCATTAGGAGTGATCCATCACTGTCAAACTATATGTATAACTTCAGGGAATTATGTGCCACTGTTTCTCAGTCAGAACATGGTGCAGACCATGTTCCATTGCCTTCTTTGCACAAAAACATTTAAATCTAATTCTCCAGTCCTCTAAGAGCTCCCAGTTAGTGAGTTTGTGTTTTGTTCCTTAATTTTCTCGAAAAGGCTCCGAAACCTTTCCTGGAGTCTTCATTTGATGCAGTAACTAAGAATTTATAGATCAAACAGGACAGAGAAAAGGAGCAGATGAATGAGCAAGGTGGTGGGGCTCCTTGCTTCCAGGAGTGCTCCTACTGCTGGTACTGCTGGAGGAGCTGCAAAGAACCATGGTCATGCTGCTTGCACTGGGAAAGGTGGGGGGAGCCTTTTTCCTGAAGCCTCCCAACACTTCCTTGCTTCAATAAACATTTATAATTGTAGTTATACAGAATGAAGTAGTGTCAGCAAAATAATTTGTCACGTCCCTCTCTTCTTATCAAGACTAATGCATAGCCTGGTATGTCATTCCCAAGGGAGGTGGAAGATATGATCTGTTTTGACTTATGTGATTGATAGATACAATTCAGTTTGACAGCTACTAGCAGGAGCTGAACCTTCAGATGTTAGCCACTCGTTATTAGGTGAAAACAGATTAAATATACAGGAATAGCACAGGAGGTATTGCTCCTTTTGGTTTTATCATTAAAGCTCTGTGTTTTGCTTTTGTTATATCTGTCGCTTGTTACAGATACTTTACCAATGTATTGATAAAGAAATAAAATGTTAATATTTTGGTTTAGCCCAAATAATACATGCTTTTATCTTTTTTCACTTGCAAGGTCACGTTGTTAATGTCATCTGCTCCTACAGTCCCAATGATATGTTGCACTCGTACTTTGTAAAATGTATAGTATTACAAATTGTAATCTAATCATAGGATTAAATCTGTTTCTTGTTTTCCCCCAAACTCCTTCAGTTCTATGTTTATAACATTTTTGATATATTTTTCTGCCAGATAGGTAAATTACTGCCTAACTATTGAAGGTCTTATCATGGTCTTTGTCAGTACCTTTTATTTTTCCTTTCTTTTCTTTGTCATTTATAATAAGCATCGATTATGTGTGAGACTTCTGGCTGATTTCAGGTGACAAGGTGTCCCATCCCTCTCCCACAGTATTTCCTGCTTCCCCTGATGAAAAGGTTAGGGGTTGGGGATGGCAATGCAACAGAAGCAGTATGACTCAGAAAATATCAAAATACTTCCACAGCCAAGGGAGTCCTCCAACAACCTGCATGAGCTTGTACAAGCTTCAGCACGTAATCTAACAACCTCACAAGCCTGAAGTAGCTTGCTATGAAGTGAAGAATAACATCTCCCGTTCATTCCATACAGATCAATGCTGGCTCTCCCGAGTGTTAATCAGACAATGATTATTCTAATTGGGGATTTATGTCTACAGCTGACCTTGGCAGCACAGAAATCTAGGTGCTTTGGGGAATGACAGGTGTACTGAAAAGATCACGCACATGTAAACTCTGAACTAACTATGGGGAAGATTTCTCTGAGCAATACTTCAGTGTTTGTTCTTTTCTCCTTTGAAGAGACGTCTGTGTCCTATTTTCCTCCTGGTGCTGGTGCAGGGAATGCTTGTAGCCTCCTAATGTTGTCTCAATCTATGGGTCGGGTTGGATGTGAATCAGTTTCTACAGAGCAGTGACAGCTGGAACAGATGAGAGGAGTCAGGCTGCTCATGCCTGCCTCCCAGACAGTGCACACCTTCGTGCTAACATTGCTGCTAACTCAGCTCCACAGTATTCAGCTCAGCCCTGGCTCATACTGGGCTGCGTTTCTCCAAACACCCTCTGAGCTTCTTTCTCTTCCCTCCCAAGCTTCCTCTAGAAATTCTGACTGATTGCAGTGTTTTTTATAGGAGACAAGAAATACATTGCTATAGAGCCTTCCAGCAATTTGATTTATAGCTGTGCAAGTGCTCTGGTAATTGCATGTAATAAGTTACTGGTCCAGACTACAATATCTTTCACTTCTTAATGCCGGGGGAAACTCTCTCTGCTTGTAAAGCTTTTCTGAGTCTTACGCACTCTTCTTGGTTCACTTTTGATACATTTTTAAAAGGATGTTTTGTCACACTGGGTAAACTGTCATCTGGGTAAGTTCCTCTTAATGTACTTTGTGCTTGTGCCCTCAGAGAGTAGACTTATGAACAATATTTTAGATATATTTCAACCTTTTTCTACCATGCATATCACAGAATCACACATATTCTTGTCAGAAAGGCCAGTGAATTTTCCTTGTAAGCTCTTGGACTAAATTACAGTATGAAATAATAAGATTCAGTTATAAAGAATTTTGTTCACCAGTTTTAAACATATTGCTATCACATTATGTGAATTAGCACCCTCTTCCTGATTTGTGCAAAAGAGTGAACAGTGTATGCTTTTCAATCTTTCTATTTCTGACTGGATTTATTATTATCTTAGGTACCTGTTTTGGAAATCATGTTGTCACAGAGAATAATCTGAAAGTATTCTGTCAATTTATGTAATAGTTTTATACCATTTTAACCCTTATGGGGGGTTTTCTTTATTCTGTATTCTTGTATTTGTTACCCATAGCAAAACACAGATCCTTCCAGCCATGTTAATCAAGAATCCAGGGATATTCAGTGGTCAGTATTCCTCTAGAACTTGTATTTCTCAACAAATAATCCCTTCTGATGCCATGTTTCCTTCTTCTCTTTGGGTCTCTGAAATGTCTCCATCAGCTTTAATCTCAATAATATCCTGTCATCTGCAACCATTTGCCTCGTCATATTTATTGGCCTTTCAACCTTGCTAACAAACTTTAGATTCAGAAATCAGTTATGTTTTGACCCGTAAAAAGATTAGAATTTTCAGAAATGCCATGAATCCCAAGACATAACAAAAGACCACTTGGAAGGAATAGATGGAAACAGTCTTGTTTAGGAAGATATAAAAGAGCTTGTAACTGAATTGTCCAATCCATTAGGCAGAGGCACAGTATAGCTAGGAAATGAACAGATTCTTGTCTGTTTGAACAGTAATTACTGTTCAATCTGCCCTTGCAGGTAACCTTGCACTCTGCCCAGCTCCACAGGGAGTACAGTGACAGTCTGCAAGCAATACCAAACTAGCAAGAACTGAAAGAGCACTGGAGGAACAAGTGATCTTGATGAAATGGAGAAACAGACAGAAAAAAATGCAACTAAATTCCATCTAGATAGGGTTAAACAACTGCACAAATATATGTCAGGGACCAGTAGGAAAGGATCTGCATGTTGTTATATCAAAAAGCCAATCAGGTACCATCGTGGAAGAGGCAAACATACAAATAGGAGCACAACCTGCAAGAACAGGACCTGCAGTCCTCCTGCTGTACTTAGCAATGGCAAGGCTATAGCTAGAACGGTGTTCTTATTGCAGTGCTGGTTCTAGCCATGAGAATGGCTAGAAGTCTAGTAGACATCTCTTTGATTGCTGGTTTTGCTTAGCCTAATGAAGAAAAGACAGCAGGAAACAGGAAGATATTTTTCAAATGCATAAAGAGAAGTGAATAATGCCTCCCATGCCTATGTGACTAGTTGAACAAAACAGGAGTCTAACATTACAACAAGGGAGATCCAAATCATATGCTAGGAGAAAAGAATCCCTCCCAACAGTGAGCACTGGATAGCATTGCTGGAGAGGCTGTGATGTCACTAGAGCCCTATAAAACAAATGTTGTAGATTTCTTGGGGCATGACATTGTTGAGATTTGCCTTGCCCAATTTTATCTGTCTAAAAATATTCACTCTTCAGTGTGTCATCTGGGAAGCTTTCACAGTCAGTGGAGACAGACTTTATTCCAGATGCAATTTATCCTATCCTAAATGAGGTATCTAGACTAAATGAGGTGAGGGGCTGTGTCTTTGGTTAACACAAAAGGAGTCACACACAGAATCACACAGAATCGTTCAGGTTGGAAGAGACCTCCAAGATCACCTAGTCCAACCTCTGACCTAACTCTAACAAGGCCCACACTAAACCATATCTCTAAGCTCAACATCTAAACGTCTTTTAAAGACCTCCAGGGATGGTGACTCAACCACTCCCCTGGGCAGCCTGTTCCAATGCCTAACTACCCTTTCGGTAAAGAAGTTTTTCCTAATATTCAACCTAAACCTCCCCTGACGCAACTTTAGCCCATTCCCCCTCGTCCTGTCACCAGGCACGTGGGAGAAGAGACCAATCCCTACCTCACTACAGCCTCCTTTAAGGTACTTGTAGAGAGCGATAAGGTCGCCCCTGAGCCTCCTCTTCTCCAGGCTAAACAACCCAAGCTCCTTCAGCCGCTCCTCACAGGACTTGTTCTCCAGACCCCTCACCAGCTTCGTTGCCCTTCTTTGGACGCACTCCAGCACCTCGATGTCCTTCTTGTAGTGAGGGGCCCAAAACTGAACACAGGACTCGAGGTGCGGCCTCACCAGAGCCGAGTACAGGCGGACAATCACCTCCCTAGTCCTGCTGGCCACACTGTTCCTGATACAAGCCAGGATGCCGTTGGCCTTCTTGGCCACCGATCTGGAGGCCCCATACAGTTTAGGCTGGATGCCTGTCGTCCGTGCTTTTGGTTCTTTTAAAATGTTTGTAAGAGGAAGAAAGGAAATGCATGATGCTCTAAAAAAGCATCATAACCTGCTTGTTCAAAATGTCTGCACCTTTAGAGTTATTTCAGTGACATATGAAAAGTTTGCTAAATTGTCCCATGATTTAATGGAAAAAATGCCTGAGAGTACGGTTTGAAACAGTCAATGTTTGGTTAAATGATTTTTCATCTACTTAATAAAATATATAAAACTGAGGAGCTCCTGATTTTTCAAAATCTTTAGCAGGCAACTTTCTCTGAAAGACACAATTGTAGCACCAATATTTCATTATGTGCTACTTGCTCCTGTTTCTCAAAGCTTAACTTGGGCAGGCAGAGAGAAAAGCTCTGGTGGAACCTTTGAGGCTATCTCCTCACCCCAGAAGATGAATATTCACAGAAATGAACTTACAAGCAGTCCATGAACAGATACTGAGTTATGTATTGTGCACTTACAAAGCCTGTCAGTAGGCTGTTCGTTCAAAAAAATACAAAGGCTAGCCTCCTTGAATAGCTTATTCTCCATGTCTGATTTGACTGTCTTTAGAAAGTGATGCAGATTAAAGAAAAAAAAAAAAAAAAAACAGTAAAAGAGATATGGTATGGAGGAACATTGATCCTGAGCAGAGAACAGAAAAGCCAGAAAACCTTTTCTCACTGTGAACTGGCTTTGTAATGTTGGTGTAGATATAATGAAAACAGTGCAGCACATTTTAACTGATACTCACATTATGTAATTTCCATTTGTAAGCAGTTCAGGTAGGAGGTTATATATATGAAATTTCTTATCTTAGAGAAATATAAACACTCTAGAAATAAAAGACCATATATATGTCCATGTACTCCTTCCACTGATATCACACTAACTATCATTGATGGAGTAAATCTGGACCCTGGACATAGGAGAAACATATAAATCATAGGCACAAGTGCCCTTTTCTTTTCCTTTTTTTCTCCCCATGCCAGGCTGCTCAAACAGGTTTGCAGTCCAACAGCCACAGTGCACGTTAATGAGTGCTGAATATCCCATTTCAGGTTAATAGCATAGAAAAGTCGACACTGCGCCTCAAGACTGCCTCCAC
>VXAA01004286.1:921-11102 GCA_013399115.1 Anseranas semipalmata
AGGGCTGCTGCAGGGAAAGTTAACTCTATCCCGGCCAGACCCAGTACACCTTAGCCTGGCTTCATAGGAGAGGTGCTCCAGCCCTCTGATCATCCTCATGGCCCTCCTCTGGACTCGTTCTAATACATCCATGTCCTTCTTGTGCTGGGGGCCCCAGAGCTGAATGCAGGACTTCAGGTGGGGTCTCACAAGAGCAGAGCAGAGGGGGCGATCACCTCCCTCAACCTGCTGGCCACACTTCTTTTGATGCAGCCCAGGGTACGGTTGAGCTTTCTGGGCTGCAAGCACACATTGCTGGCTCATGTTGAGCTTCTCGTCAACCAACACCGCCAGGGCCTTCTCGTCAGGGCTACTCTTAATCCATTCTCCACCCTGCCTGTATTTGTGCTTTGGATTGCCCTGGCCCAGGTGCAGGACCAGACCACACAGAGTTTTTTAGGTTTGCTTTATCTGACAACTGCCAGCTTTCAAGGTACTGTGATTCTGTCTCTTCCAGCATGGCCATATTTTGGTTTAGTCTTCTACTGACGAAGTCACAACCTGATACCTATGTGGTCTTTCTTCAACCTAACATTGGTGTGGATCTGACTCTGCCAGTCTTTGTAGTGGTTTGGTATCATTTTAATGCCATGTTCTACCATTTCCTACTAGACCAAGAATGATGGTGTCGTATGGTTCCATATCCAAACTCACCACATCCCTCAAAGTGCAATACAGTTATATCAAAGACAGTTTATAGAGCAGAACTTTAAAGTATAATAAGTAGGACAATAGTTATGAAGCCCTTCTTGAAGAGAGACTGCAGGGATCAGAGGAATCTATTCAGCTAAACGTACTCCTTGCACAAAAGAAGCTGGAAGCTTACAGCTGCTCAAGGTCAATGGCATCAGAATTTGAAGGTGAAGAGGGCAAGAGAGAGATCCTCAGAGGGTGAAAGAACACCCAGGCTCAACACGCATCCACCAAAAAGCCTGCAGAAAGGCAAAAGGTGGCAACAGACAGAATTTGCGTTGATTTGCTGTTACAGATTCATCTCCCAGTATTCCTCTTGACACAGAGTAACCACAATAACCTGTGGTTGGTTCTGAGTACACCTGGTGCCATTTCTGTTGACAGATTCCTGGTGGAATACTCAGTGCAGACAGACACCCAGCTTCTGCAGCCTGGTACGTAACATGGCCTGCAACCTTAGATCTTGTCAAAAATAGAGGATCGCAGAGCTCCACTCCGGAAACCATGGGCACCATGGTCAGGCATTTGAAAGCACTACACTTAGGATAGCCCAGCCAGGTCCTGTGACTACACCACTTGGAAAGCGTGTTACTGCTTGTGACTAAAGGTACTACATTGGCAGCAGATGGTGACCATCACTGTGCTTTGAGGTCCTGGTATGAAAGGTCTCCTCCCCATCAACTGGGGTTGAGGCAGTTTTCAGCAATGTCTCCTCAAGTGCAGGGATCATCCTCATCTTTGGTAACTCAGAAATCTGCTATTTTCCTTCAAAGGATATCTTTGTCTACTTCCAGATTTTAATTACAGGGTCTGACTTGTTGGTGTTCGTTTTTTCATAAGTGAAAACTTTTCATCATTGTCTTCTGCATTTCTTCATAGCTGGAAATTTTCACCCTATTTCTGTGCTGTTTCAGCTCAGAGAAGTGGAGAATGGACAGCTCTAGTGACTCAAGCTGCAGTTTCTGTTCCATGTTAGGAGGAGGATTAAATAATAGAGCAGAAGCACAGAGCTGGCTTCTACAATCTGTCAGAGCCTGGGAATACACTGGGAATCAGTGTACAAAGTCAAGATGAAGTCTTGTAAAATTCCAGCCAAAACATCAAAGTTGGCAATTCTATTTTATTCAAACAAACCAGTGAGCAGGAAGCAAGACAAACAACTTTGGTTTGGATTCATCTTTACATTTTTTTTCCTGGTCTTGTAGAGTATTTATTTAATAAACAACCAGGGCCATTGTCACCTCTGTTTTTCAGGACATCTTTTCATCAGGCAATTTTTCCAGTGTTCCAGTTACAGCTTTGCAAAACAGAATTCCTATTCCAGCCTCACATTCTCTTCCTTCTTACCATACTTTCAGACAGTGTGCTGAAGAAGGGAAAGCTACATAGTAATTTTCTCATCTTCTGGTGTTAGGTATTCATTAGAGAAAATATTAAGATTATGGCATCTGAGGTCACAGCCTCTCCAGTCATGTGGAAAGATCCTGTGTGAAGAAATGAACCTACTTGCTCACCTGCACTAGCTGAAGTTGTTAATAATTTCACATCACACTGTGCTCATAGTTCAAGATAGATACCATGGCATTTACCTTGAGCATTTTGATCAGTGCAAGTCAACAGGAGATAAACTGCCTCATGAGGCAGTCTCTAATAGTCTCTGTGTCATCATCAAAAACGTATTTTGCTTCTAATTTTTGCCTTCTGGAAGCTTTCTCATCAACATGGTTTTCAAGATTTGATTATTTGAAAGGCATAAACTTCACCCCAAAATTGCAAGACTAGTATAAAAAAAATCAGTCTAGAAATAGGTTGGAGTCCTAATAAAAATATCAAATATCAGAGGCTTACGATAAAATTATACAAGTCAGCAGGAGTGTGATCACATCACTATATGTCTGGTTAAATTTCATATATACAGCTTGAGAGCAGCAGAATGACATGTCTGCATAGCTGGAGGAGCTGTTTCATGCTTTCATACTTCATACTGTTTTCATACAAAAACAGATCGGAAGTTCTCAGATCTTTAGGAAAAGAAGAGATGACTGTTTCCCTGATGTCCTAGGGAAAAACGGGTCCTTAAAATTCTGCAATGAAAACCTTGTTCACTAGTGGGTTAGCTTTAAGGCCTTCAAGACTATGGGCATGAGAAAAAAATGCTAGCCAGTGTGAATCAGTCTCACCAAAGCAGACAATCAGTGTAGTAACAGACACTGGCCTTGCCCTTTATTTTCAGAGGTGCATGAAAGAGGCTCTGAGCCATAACTTCATATGTAAATGCAGTTTGGGGATCTCTCTCATGAAAGAGGAGAGATGTGAGATCTCTGTGGTCACCCAGATCACCAATGCCATTTCACCACTTGAAGAACTGAAGAAACTGAAGAAAATACAGAGTTTCAGAAGGTTTGTGCTCAGTACAAGGTTATCTGACCCATTCAGTCTTTGGAAATTATGACTTCCCCCTCTTCCTCACTTTTCATGTTTTCTTTTTCTAAAAAGCTTCATAATTTTGTTTCTCCAGAAAACAACAACAACAACAACAACAACAACAAACCTCTCTCTAACCACCCCACCTGGCCTTAACTTTGTAAGGAATCTAAGTAGCTTCTCTTGCTCAGATCCTTTATAGACTGGTGCCAATCATCTGCTCCTTTCCATATCTTTAGCCAACGATCATTTTTGAATTTACCCTTGCACAGGTTTTCTAAAGGACTTGTCTTTGGGAGGTGTCTTTCCAAATTCAAGATAATGGCTGTCATTCAGTCCACATTCCTCAGAGATGTCTTTTTTGGCTTTTTTTTTGGCTAGGCACATCCCCTCTGGAGTTTGTGGCAGTATCAGGGGGTAGAAACGTGGCTGAGTTACAGCTGTGATATATCTCTTCACACACTTTTGCCTACCATGGGGACTTCCTTCTGTTAAATCATGGAATAAGGATGGTGAAGTTTAGCTTCTTTATACTCATTTTAAAGCTGTAATTCTCCCTCTGTATCTCCTTGTGAAAGTTTGCAGTATCAGATGATCTGGGAAGCCAGAGCTGTGGACAAGTCTCATTTACAAATCAAATATTGTTACCACAGCACCTCATGACAATGACACTGTCAGGGGGCTAGTAACTGCTCTCTGCCATCATCTGGGGCTAAATCTCATAAACTTTTCTCACTTTACTATACAATAGTTGGAGATATATTGAGTCTTATCTGCAGTAAATTGAATCCAACACCTATCTTTACAACAGTAATGTTAGTCAGCAGATTTTTCAGGGCCAGAGTAATCTGTGTCATCTGTCTCCCTATAACTGGCCTATTTTAAAATGGGAGACTGATGAATTCTTCTTTTAACTCCATTGCGTTAGCATTAGGTTTCATTGATTCACAAAATGTAAAGTGAGTCATTTCTGCAACTGCAGATGTCCGACCATAATATGAAAAAATCCCATTCTTTACTGTTTGGTTGCAGTAGGTAAAAGCTTTAAAAGATAAAGTTCCTGCAATTTTGAGACACTGGATTAAAGATTTAAGTCTGTGTTCAATGACCTAGCTTTTGTCCAATATCTTGAAATACTTGTAGAGTGTGAAGCTCTACACCATGTGATTTGATTATTCTAGGACAGTCATACATCCTGGCGTTATTAACAATCATTGATACAAACTGGGTCATTAGGTCAAAAACAGTTTTATTAGAAGATTTCCAACAATGAGTAAGGGGGAAAGGGTACAAAGAGGAAACAGTCTGGATTACCCTAACATGAATGGCTTGTAATACAACAACAAATGAACTGAGTAAAGGTACTGGAACATTAGCAAATCCCGGTCAAACCCTAGAACCATTGTTAGCAATGATGCTTAGGAATGCCCTTTATTAGCAGCTGCCTGACCTTATGGTGGTGTCCAGATCAATAACTCATTGTATTATGTGCTGAATGAACACATTGGAAGACATTGTTCTGCTTTTAGAGATCCTATAATAGGAAAAGCACACAGGGAGAAGGCAAAAGCTAACACAGTTCGTCAGATTAGCAATTAGCCTTGTTTTATTTCTATTACTGAATTAATTTTGCTTTGGTTTTTGGCCTGTTTTTACCAAGGGAATTTTGGACACCGTGTAAGGGTGGGAATGGGCAATGAAGGACTGTTGCTTTCTTTTATGTAAGCAACAGAAGAAATAAAAGGGTAACAGGAGAAGGGAAAGAAACTGAGAATAGATCTCTTAAAATATAGTGTAGAGAATGGAGTGCATTTATCTTTATAGGCTCAGAGGACTGATTGGTGCTGAACAAAATTTAAGAATTATGATTCTGCTTGCATTTCTGAGGAACAGGGTTGAAAAATACTGTGAAGCATATCTCTGGTTTCCTGAAAGGCTATCAGTGGTATGAAAGACAAATAGAAGTTTAATCCTCGTGACATTTTTCAGTGATCTAGACACAAACATTTTGGATTTGGGGCATCTCCGCAGATAAGTAGAGCTTGGAAGAAAAGCAAAATAGATATTTTCAGAAAATTAGGTGACAGCATCACAATGTATTTTTTCTTCCTGGAAACAAATGATAGGAAGATATCTTTCAAACATTTTAAAAGCATTTTTTTAAAGGATAGTAACAATCAAAAGAGCAGGACAGACGAAGCTGAAATTGGGTTGTGGGTTTTCTGGAGGCTTTTTCATTCTTGATGAGGTTTTACATACACATGGAGTTTCTAGAAGGATTATCTTTCAAAGCATATGCAGTACTTAAAAGAATTTTCTCTGTGTACACACAAACCATTTATTTAAAAAATAATAATAAAAAAGAAACACAGGAAAAATATGACTCACTGGATTTTGGTGGATAGATAACTGACCAGAAGGAAACTTCCCTCACTAAAGCTGATTCAGCTGCAAAGAAAAACATCTCTCTACAACTAATAAGCTAGTGCAGTTTATTCTAATAAAGTATATATGTCCCCACTTTTTCTATGTTAAATGGGGTCATTTATTAGTAAGTGCAATTCACAGCTGCTGCAAGATTTACACATATTTTGCACTGAAGATGTACCTTTTAATCTGTAGTTAAATAGCCAGCCCTGGGCTGCAGTGCCTGTTGGGTTGTACCTCAGAGACATCATAACTCCTGTCTGAAGTGGCACATGCATGCTCATTAATAAGACGGCATTAATTAGCAAACACTTAGTGAATCATGTGAGCCACAGTTGCTCCCAAGTGTCTTTCATTGTCTTGTTTTAATGCTTTTTATTGACAGAAAAGTCTAATGGCCTAGAATAGAACAAGGGCTTACTCTGGGTTTTCTCTTGGCTGTCCTGCATGGCACCATGAGTGCCTCCATGGGGAGAAGCTCCAGCTTCTGGAGAACCTGAATTCAGCTGTGGGTATATCCTCATCAGGCATGAGCTCTGGGTGATCAGAAGTTATGGGCTAACCCCTCTCACCAGTCAGCTGTGAATTTAGGAGAGCTGGGCATTGCCTTCTGTGCAAAGGCCAGATCTCAGCACATTTCACCCAGCTCCCTTCCCCTGGGAAGCCACAGCAGCCTGGGCACTGTGGTTGCAAACACAGCTCAGTGACAAAGGAAAAGTACGCGGGGCTCCCTCACCTTTCTTCCCATCATCCAGAGGCATGGTGATGTTTTGAGCTTGGTTTACACAGTCCCAACAGGAGAAGGCCTTTCAGCAAACTGTGGTGGGTTACAAAGGTATTTGGTGGTTTATATACTTCTAGATAGCATGCATATGGTGAAAACACTCACCATAAAAATGAAGATCCAAGTTCAATGCCTGTGAACATTAAGATCCACATCTCTGTGCAACTATGTTTTGGAACTGAAAAGTAACATTTTTAAATCAACTAGAGGATATATTTTCGTGCACAGTGTAATTAAAAAGGGGAACTCATTCCCCCAAGTTATTCCAAAGGCCAAGACTTGCATGAAATTGAAAACTGTATTATCAGTTTACAAGATAACAATGACTGCAATTATGTAGATGAAGTTTTACATATAACCATTATTTATGTGACAGAATAACACTAATCTATTTTTATATATCGTGCATATGTATGAAATACACAGATTTGAAGAGGACAGTTTCCTTATGACTGTATTATTCAGTATTTTTCCACTTTTTTTCTGAAGCATCTGGTACTGGATTCTGTGGAAGTCTTTACCAGAATGAGACGGGTCTTTGGTTTGAGTTCAGATATCAAAACTCATTTTCTAGCTGCATAGAAAAGTGTGGATAACTGTATAGTAAAAGTCTGGAAGGAGAATCATGCCTATGATAAAAAGAAATCTCTGTGAATTTACTCGGAAAATAGTGGAAGGAAAACATAAACAACACTTTTAAATAGAAAATGCTGCAATCTGTGTTGTTGCCTTGGAGTCAGCATTCTGCACTGCACAACCAGAATTCCCTTGTCTATTACAGGAATACCTTTCAGGCTATGAGGATAGGTAAATGAACCAACAGAGCAAGACACCAGCTCTCTTAAACTCTTTATCAGTGATGCCACTCTCTAATTAGCACTTGATTTTCTGAGAAATATGTATCAGTGCAAATTAATCTAGTACCTTTCGGGATCAAAAGGGAAGGTTTGCTGTAAAACTGTACCCACTGGTAATGGCGTTAGCTACTCCTAATGATGCCAGCTGCAGTGTAGCCAATGGGCTCACTGTTCAAATTTCTATGGAGGAAGCATTTGGGATAAATTTGTTAATTTACGGCTCTCTGAGGGTGATGTCATAGTTTACTAGCATAGAGATATTCACCATAAGAAATGGACTTGGCTTTAAGCTGCAAGGGAACTGGGAGTTGTGGGTTTTGCATTGTTAGCTCTTTTAATTATAAAAAAGATTTCCCACGTGTAAGGACCTTTTGAGTGACTCACAACAACAGTTATGAGCAGAACTAAATTAAATACAGCATAAATTTAAATCCACACAATCTTATTAGACATTTGCAAGATAATTTTCCCATTATGGCTAAGTGTGTTTGTAAGGGTATCAGCTATTTCAGAAATAAATGTTGTATTTGGATGCATCACTTGTTCTCTTTATTGTTTAAACTTTTGGTCTGCAAAGTTTAATTATACATGACTATTTATAATGGTGAATTTTCTCTTCTGAAGGAGTCTAATGCTTCAAGGCCTTTATAAGCACAGGACACACAGAGATCACAGATGCCTGGAGCTATACAAGTTCAGTGCTGTAGATTGAGTTTTTTGCTGGGCTGAAAGAGTCTTCACAATCCTAATTTTAATCTAAACACGGGTAAAGAGGATTACTAAACTGCCCTGCATGGGACATAACTCATACTACATACCTTTGCACTGTCCTCAAGCTAATTTAGGAAGTTGGTTTTGGTACAGTAACATGCAATGCTGCATTTGGATTATCATCACAAATTGCTGGCTAGTTTTCACAGCAATCTTAAACTTGTTCTGTCACAGAAACACATTATTGCAGCTTAGGGAATGGTGCTGTATTAGTTGACTGTCCACAGACTCGAGCCTAGGGCTGGTCCAGGACGAATGGATATTGCTCAACCCTCTTCTGCTGTTGGACTCACCCTGAATAGTTCTGCAGCCACTGTGACAAATGTTTCATGCACTCAGTATTCACGTCAAAAGCCTGTACAAATAGTGAACATTTTGTCAAAATACTCTGAAATATGATCCAATACATGACTGATTTCCTGTTTCCAGGAATGAACCGCTACCATGAGGGGAAAAAACTGCCAGTGCAGCAGAAGGCCTGACACACAGGGTTACTCCGTGGGAGCTTGTTCCCTTACTGCTAGGCAGCTGACTGAGGTGCCTAAGCCAGGAAGCCAGGCATTCTCAGACTTACAGTATTATAAGAGCAAGCCATGCCCTCTGCAGGGTGATTCTGTTCATCTGAGATTAAACCTACTTCCTGGTGATTCCTCTTTGTGTCCTTTGACTATGAGGGAACCTGAATAAACCTGTGGTCCCAAGCTGGACACCTGAGCTGCAAGTAGGTAGGTGCAAAGAAGCTGAGCTCCACTCTGATCAGGGCATCTTCTGTTGTGTTAGCCGTTGTAGATCATCAGTGGTACCTGGGAGCCTAGTGGCAATGGAGATTGTACAAACACAAAGAAGACAACTCCTGATTTGAAGAGCAAGTAAAAAATACGGTTAGAGAAGGCCAGAGGTGATAAGGTAACACCAGTAAACTTTTGCAGACTCTAAAGAGTTCAGAGAACATGTAAGTTATGGTTTTATAAGGTAAAGCTTTTAGTCTTAGCCAGGCCAAAGAGAGATGCCACAGGCCACAGACAAGGGGCTCCAAGGAGAGCTCTTCACCTTCTCAGCTAGGACTCACCACTCAATCTCCTTACCATTGAGTATAAAATGGAGGTTAAAAGTTAGATCCAGTCTGCCTGGAGACAAGGTGACAAGTTCAGCATTTCTAGTTTCTGTATTTGCAAGGAAATTTTATAGTGCATTTAAGTATAGTACCACAGTTTTATTGGTGATTAGATAAAAGAAGGTCTTTGCCCTTGAGCAATGCTCTTTTGGCACTGTGTTCAAGCTCAGGCTGAAGTTCTTACTTGCAGATACAATGAAACCTTGCTACTTTGCACTTAAAATCTAATGCTTGGCAAGATTTATCTCTGATACACTGTCCTGTACTTCAAGAACTTAAATCATAAGTGAGTTTCACTACTAAAACTGTTTTCTTTGTGTTAAAATACGTTGCATGTCTATTCTTTGATATGGTATTTGAATTTTTTTTTTTATTTGCCTGCTGTTTTCAACAATTAATATGTTCAGCAAAGTTATTTTAAAATTAGGTTTTTGGAGTATTTGTTTCTTGAACTCCCTTCCTTCCCAGCTGTAAGCAGAGACTCGATATGGTATATGTTGGTACATCAACAGCTTTCATGGAGTTTCAAATAGTAAAGAGAAATTTCTTCTTGTTAAGGTATCATTACAGGCAAGAAAAGAGAAGATAAAGGGGAAATGAGTCACTTTCAAATTAGAAAGGGAGGGAAAAGAAGTTTTATTTGAATAAAAGACTTTTGGAAAAGATTTTACAGCCAGCCTAGAAAACTTCACACCAAATAAATGAAGAGCTTTACATGTTACACATCTCTTCAGAATATGCTACACAATGTGTCTAGGAGTAGGAGTAACATGAGACAGAGAACACTAAACCTTGGAGATTTATTATCATAGTCCTTGAATCAATAGAAGAATATAAAAAAAAGTTACCAAAAAAAAAAAAATACACAAAGGTCTGAGTCTCAAAAATGGTCCTTTCCAAATCAAAGTGTCTTGAGGATTATCTGCCAAGTGCCAACTGACTCGTATGAGCTCTGAGAACCTCCAGCTACTGCTGATATGAAAGACAGGTCAACTCACTGGCAGAAATGTACTCACAGATTATAGTTTCAACACAGGATATGGATTTGCACTGCCTTTTTTTTTTTTTTTTT
>VXAA01004286.1:11132-32576 GCA_013399115.1 Anseranas semipalmata
TTTTTTTGCACAACTGCAAATTGAATAAAGAGGTAGTTACAAGAAAATACAATTCTGCACCTGCAGCTTTTCCAAAATCCCTCATTTCCAATGTAGCCTGAGTTAGATAATTCCCCCTTGGGGTTTTCTTGAAAGTAGAGATTATGAGTCATATTCCCTATAAGAAGTACTGGAACCTGGAAGGAGATGAGAAGGATGATGCCTTTGTTACATCTTCTAATTGGATCCAGTCCTTACTTTTCTGAATGACATATTTCAGCTCCATATTCACAGCTGGTTGCTCCATCAAGCTCCCCATCTTAGCATAGTGTAAACTGTGTGGGATCCCATCTTCTTGAAGAACAATGAGCTTTTCCATCTGTTTTTCACTTACTCAGCCATTCTTCACAGGGAAATCTCTGAAACTCTCAAGACACGCTGCTAGATTATTGCTATGGATCTTCGCACAGTTAATCCCACTTCCATTACTAACCCAGACTGTGCATTAGGCCAAACAGCCCATATTTGCCAAGTAGTTGGCAAATGCTGTTAACCTATGACTGGTCTCCCAAAATAACAAGAAGAGTCACTGCCAGCGTGTGACTTTATAATGACAGGGGTGAAACAGTTTGGGAAGAAAACACAACCACCAAACTAAGTGGAGGCATTACCAGCTTCAGAGAACCAGGAAATCTTGAAATGATGTACCAAGATGCAGCAAGCACTTGGCACATGGAGCAGCTGAGTGCACACACAGCTCTGGGCACCAGGCTCCCAGGTACCTGAGAACACTCAACCAATTGGTGGGGTTGGAGGACCACTTTTCACTGCTGAGCTTTACACTGTTTTGTTTCCATCTAATGAAGCCCATCTGCTGGAAGACAGGCTGTCTCAGTCAGTGTCCCACTGCCCATAGTTACCACTTTGTCAACAGTAACCATGGCGGAACTCCAGAATTTTTGCCAGCCAAAGTTTAGTTGCTGTGTTGTTTGGTGATGTCCTGTAAACTCATCAGCTCTACACAGGTAGTGTTTCAGCCTGGCTGAACTGACCTCATCAAAATGAGTTTCTCAAGCAAAGGTAACAAATAGTTATAATGCTGTCTTCTAAATAAAGCACGAAGTCCTGCAAAGGAGGGGCAATCATAGCTCTCTGCTGCCTGGCAGAAGAAACAAGAAGGTCCATGCTCCAGTGACAGAGAAACCCTATTGACACCCATGCTAGGTAAGTGACTGTCTACCAAAAGAACACTGGAGGGTTTCTGTAATTCAGACCTCCCTGTAATGATTTAGATAACGTCAGGGGTTTCTGCAAATACTAACAGACTGAGAAAGTGGAGAATGAGCTGGCAATTCTGGTGGCA
The DNA here is from genome assembly GCA_013399115.1 of Anseranas semipalmata. NCBI lineage: Eukaryota > Metazoa > Chordata > Aves > Anseriformes > Anseranatidae > Anseranas > Anseranas semipalmata. Next base: position 12,475 of record VXAA01004286.1, read on the forward strand.
TAAAAATATCTGTCTAGTTCCAATCCTGGGAAGCCTGGAGGGAAAAATGCTCCATGCTATATTAAGACATGGATATTTCAGCTCCAAAAATTCAAGACGTTCATCTCAAGACATCAATAAGGTCTCTGTAAGTCAGGTATAAAGACTTGGTGAAAAAATCACTCAGAGGAAGCCCATGTTACAAGTATCTTGATGAATGACAGTATTTGAACCCTCCACATGATTTTAAATTCTGATTTCTTTCAAGACATTTGTGTTTCTGAAGCCACCAAATAAGATTTTTAACAGTATCTTGCAATATGAGCAATGGTCTAAGACCTACCTTTTCCTCTGAAAAGCTCTTTTGCCCTGAAACTATATACATTTGATGTCTGAATGTAAAAACAATCAAGCAAAAAGCAACAACATCTGTACAAAGAAGACAGAGTATGTCAGTTTTACTGTGCTGTAGTTTTGCTGAGTTTGATCTATGCCTTTGCCTGGACTTAATCTGACAAAGTACTGATCATTTGGTTAAATCTGGTGAAGAAGAAAGAGGATTTCTGGGGAAAAAAAGGAAGCTGAGGGGCATAAGGATTCAGAAATATCATTTCACTAAAATCTTAACTCTTGGCAAGGTAGCATCTCTTTCATTCTGTTGTTTTTGAGAAGAAAGCCCACTTCTATCACATGAGAAATGTCAGTAGTTGGAACATTTATCTGAGATATGAGAAAGCAGTTGTCAAACAGATGCTCTGCCTGTTTCAGAACAAAGACCTAAGGAGTCTGAGAGGCATGGGGGATGCCCTTAACTCCTAAGAAATCTCCTATTTTGAGGTGAGTATCCCTCGTCCTTTTGTGCTGGAACTTTTTAATACTTTGTACAATCAATTAAGTAGCAGAGGAGAGAGGAAAAACTAATGTGTTTCTCACAGGCAGGACAAGTCCCCTGCCTTTGTGAGCAATCCTTCTGTCTTAACAATATAAGGAAGAAGGGGTATTGTTGACTTTCTTTTTCCTTTTCCTTTTCCCTTTCCTTTTCCCCTTCCTTTTCCCTTTCTTTTTCCCTTTCCCTTTCCTTTTCTCTCTCCCTTTCCTTTTTCTTCTTTTTCTTCTTTTTCTTCTTTTTCTTCTTTTTCTTCTTTTTCTTTCTTCTCTTTCTTCTCTTTCTTCTTTTCTTTTTCTTTTTCTTTTTCTTTTTCTTTTTCTTTTTCTTTTTCTTTTTCTTTTTCTTTTTCTTTTTCTTTTTCTTTTCCTTTTTCTTTTCCTTTCCTTTTTCTCTTTCCTTTTCCTTTTTCTTTTCCTTTTTCTCTTTCCTTTTCCTTTTTCTTTTCCTTTTTCTCTTTCTCTTTCTTTTTCTTTTCCAAAGCAAAACAGTTAATAGCGGGCAGAATGGACAAATTTTCTTCCTCCTGAGAAGAGCCAGCAAACCAGTGGGTCAGAACCCACTTGAAAAGTGGAGGAGCACACCCTTCAGCTGCTACTTATGCAAGCACAGCAAACTTCAACTATCCTTATCCAAAGCCTTGGAGATGTCATAATCACTAGGCTTTCTATTTAGCATTACCCGTTCTCTCTCTGCTTTTTCAGAAGAGTTTGTGAAAGGCGTTAATTTTGTCCTAAGGCAGAAAGGGACTTAAACATCTTCAATGTGAATGTGGAATGGGAAAACCAGGACTGATGTGTACATTCATTAGCCCAAGACAAGAAGAGCTGCATCTTCATTGAGCCCAAAGAAGGGTCTTTAAAAATGTGATGTATAATATTGCCCACCAACCAAAAATCACCTTTCAGGTGTTTGACTGCTCTTGAGAAATCCAAAGACTTCTAGTGAGCTTTTGTGTTAAATTTCTTTAGTATCAAACAAAGTATTTCTAGACCTGAACCAATACCTACTGAAATGTCTTCAATGAACATTGGGTCCTTTTTGTGCCTGGCTAATATAGAGGAAAAGGTCTGAATTGGTTATATTCTCTTTCCAAGTACTATTCTTCCGCTCAGCTTTTCCCACCTTATATATTAAAATCTATTGATGTTCCTTTGTGCTTTTATTTGCATATTACACACTAACATAAACATTTACATTCCAGACATGTAGTAGCTGAAAAATGAAAATGAACAAGAAAACAAATTTTACAGAAGCTGCAAGTGATCATTAATATTTCCAAACCTGGTTAATTTTGTATTCATTTTCATAAGATCTCAAAACAGTTGTGTCTGTTTCTCATGACTAACGAATGAAAGGGAATATTGGCATTTGAAACATCCTAAAACTATAATATTTTTCTACATATTTAAACCTAAAAATCTCTCTTAATGTAAAACAAATTCTTAAAGACTCAGAATTACAGTTATACCAGTAACTCATGAACATCTAGGATTTTTCATCAAAGTATGAATGCCCTTAACACCAACTTTAATTAAAAGCCTGTCCCAAGTGTTAGCACTGTTATTTTGTAGATAAAACAGATCAGCTATACTGCAAAATCTTTCCTGTCTTCTCCAGACAAAACATTGTTCAAGTATTATGATTTCATTAGACAGCAAGTCAGGTTTGGGCTCAAAGGACTGTTGCTGGGAGCCTGTGTTCCAGAAGAGTGATCTCCAACAGCCCACTGGGAACAAAAGAAGTCTGCATGGTCTGCAGCTTCATGGGGTGATGGAGTAAGCTGCATTTTTGAGTTGAAGACCTACATAATCACCTAAATCTCACACATGAAAATTTTAAGGTAGTCCTTATAAGAGACATCATAAGCTTTGGCCAGGCTTCAGCAGGGTTCAGCCTCTAGAGCAGATGTTACTGCAGGGTCACAGAGAAGAGAAATGAGTGTCATGTGTCAGCAGTATCACTACAAATCAGACCTAAACAAGACATCTGTCTTTCTTCATGTTTCTTCTTCTCACCTTTTTTTGAGGAGCATAGGAGGAGGGATCCTGGATAAGCAGACCCTCCCAGTTACTTCCAACTATAGTTAACATCTCAGGAAAAAATCAAGAAAGTTAGAAATATCTGTGCTGTGTCTTAATACAGATAACTCCCACCAGATGGTCAGTTATAACCTTGATAAGAGTATATGTAATCCATCACCAGTGGCCATAACAAAAAAAAAGAGGAGCCTGCTATTTATCTTCATTTCTGAATGACTGCCATGTGTCACAAGATCCATCCCACAGGGCAAGGACTTCTGCCAGAGGAGTTCCTGCAGGGAAGACCCCACTTGGTTATTCTCTGCACATACCCATAAGGGAACAAATGGCCATGTAGCATATCTACTGATACTCATTCATATGGCTCAGGGGAAGTGCCTGAGAGGAGGTAAAGAAATAGGAAAAGCATTTTGGACCCAACCATCCACTACCCAGTAATATAAATTAAGGACTAATACTTTTAGGGGTTTTCACACTCTGAGTCCTGTACAGTACAGTGCACTGTCTTCTACTTTCTCTTTCTTATTGCTCACGACACATTCTTCTACTCTCTCCCCTACCCCAACATGCTTTCTTTTTCACTAAGAATCACTATTTTATTCCCAAGAATACCAAAACCACTGTCGGTATTGATCCCTTCATGATGCTTGTCATCGGATTCCGTTGTTTATAACATGGATTAATGGTATTTTTGATTTATAAAATATTGTACAGAAGTCCAAGTCAGGCTGATCATTCTCATCTGTTACAAACTCAATAAGAAATGTTTTATGTCTTTAAAAACAGTGGAAATGAAATCTTGTCTATTTTCTTGTCACTTCTTGTCATAGTCCAAAAGATATGTTTTCTAATCCAGCAGACACTGCCAAACACCTCACAAAGTGCTACCTGTGCCATCTGAGGATAAGCTACTTGATAAGACATTTATAAAAGGTATGAAATGAAGGCAAGAGCTCAGTGAAGAAGGATTAGCATTCATTTGTTGTTCTTGAGAGAAGTAGGGGCTTAAACCCTCCACCAGTATAAATGTTTCTGATTCCTCCAGCTGAGAATCCACACCTGAGCCAGTAACCGAATCCTTTTCCCAAGTCTGAAGACTTGTTCATTAAGCCTTCTCTGCAGAGGTGTCAAGTGGAATTACAAGTGGAAAACTTGCCTTCGTCCCCACGAGCCTCTTCTGGCTTCCCCTTCCTTTACAAACTTAACCCATACATTAGTTTTAACAAAGATTCCCTTGGCAGTTTAATCTCTTGGCAATATTGTGTGTCAGGCAAAGTTCAGTAAAGGAGCCCTTTTGTTTGTTTGTTTGTTTGTTTCTGTTTTTCCATTATTTTGCTTGTGTTGCTGATATTTTCCTGATACAAACTCCTTTAAGGCCCTTGGGAGTCACGTGTGCTGCCCACAACCTTCCTCTATGCCACAGAGATTTTCTCTGCTCACTAGAAAATGCTTTGGCCCTTGTGATACCAACCTGAAGTGAGCCCATGTAATTCCTGTGGATGCACACTCGCTTAGACTTTCCATAACATAATACTGACACTGCCTCCTCTGCACTTCTGTGCAGAGCAAAAAAAAAAGGCCCCACTGGTCTGCCATGACAACCTGTTGCTTTCTTGATTTCCTACACCATAAGGCTTCTTTTTTTGAACCTTGTAGGGTAGATGGGATTCATCTTGCCTCACCTCATCATTGATTTCTACAGCATTAGTCCTCCAGACTCCTTTTACCAACTTTGGAAACAAACAAGCACTTATAAGCAGGAAGTTATATTAGCAAAATGTGAAATACAAAATCTTCTAAATAGATATGTAATTCTGTTATCTGTCAGCCAGCATGATACCACAGATGACAAAACTGGGAATGAGAGGTAAAAGTAGAGTGACACCACCCTACTTGCACATTTTCTATTTTCTGTGCAGTGAGATTTATAAGGTCCCTTCTGGAAATTTCAGAGTATTACATAGTTAGAAGCTAACAGATACCTGAAAAGCTGCCTGTGTTCATTTTACTCCGCTTTCACACTATTTCTTTGCTTTTGTATCTGGATTTCATGTTCTCTCTGCTCCTTGTTTATTTTAAACCTGTTTTCCAAACAGCAATATTGTTCTTTGTCTCTGTTGCCTCCCTTCTTGGCTTCCAAGTTCTGTACATTCTTCCTTTTTTCCAGTCATTTCCCTACAGGCTATTTCCCTTCCTTCAGGCTCTCTCATTATCTGTCCCTCCTTACAATCCTCAATGTGCTGAATCTTAAACCTGTTTTCTCACACGTTCATCCCTTCAATCTTTTTTTTTTGTTTTTGTCTTTTCCCAGAACATTCTGTTCCTCAGATACTTTCTTTCTTTCTCTTCAGCCCATAGTGATTAATAGTCACTCACATGCCACTTTTTTGCCCCAGCCCTATGTTCATCCATACCCTTGGTACCACACCCCCTTGCATAGGCAGAGAGCAAGGAGTATGACTAAGAGTAAGTTGTGTTGGTGGAGGACAATGATCCCTCTGCTAAAGCGCAACAACACTGTACCCACTACTGATGGCTGTATCCCTCTCTTGTCATTCTGAATGCTTTGACAAGCCTGCTTTTCTCCCTTGGGTTTCACTCATGACATAGATTGCAACAATTTCTCCTTTCTTTCTTCCCCTGTAAGCCCTTCCTGAAGAAGTAATACCCTTCCACATCAGTTCTCCAGGCTTAGGATTTATTCCATCTAGTCTTTATGGCTGTACACAGTCCTGCTGGCACATCCAGGATCCTACCCACTAGTCAAGTGCATGACTATATACTAAAACATACTTTCATCCTGTTCATTCCTCATACTCTTAGCCAAAAACACCTAATGTTTGGTACTTCACCCATTTCAGATTTAAACATGGCAGTAATCACCTATTTTTTAAGGTTCTTGTCCTGCTTTTGTCTCTACCCAGCTTCACACCTAATTTGAAGTAATCTTCATGGCAAAGTGGTCATCTTCTTCTCTTTTGTCAATCTTTTCATTCACCCCAGCTGTACACTGTCAAAAAAAATATTTCTTGAGCAGCACCTCACACTGAGCTTTGGCAGTATTCTTCCTGCCTCTTGGAGCAACCACTTGGGTCAGAAGGAAGCCTTTGCAGATTAATCTTTGCCTCCTCTTTTTAGGTCTTTGGGACATATGATTCCCCTTCCATGGATGCTCTTGATCTAACCGGATAGGGGACATTGTTGCTCATCGCTGCTGGCAGCTCTTTCACCTCTGACGTACTGTGCAGCAGCTCAGCTTCTGAATTCAGTCCATGGGCCAGCCGATCAGTTGATCTGCTCCTGGACCAGCTTTCCCTGTCACTGCACGGAAAAGCAACCCAGCCTTCTGCACCACAATGCACACACCCTGCTTACCTTCCTCCAATGGTACAATGCTGACCGTGGTCTCAGCAAAACAAGACCAGAGCGTCAGCAGAGGTTCCCAGCCCAGGAATTGCCTCTGGACGGGGTCCTCACAGCTACAGTCAAGGAGGGAGGGAGCTAACAGCAGTGGTAGCACCATGACATTTTCCAGAATCTTTAGACTTTTCACTGAAGCCTTTCCTAACAGCAGGTACAATTTCTGTCCCTCTGTTTTCCTCCATTAATGAGCTTGGCTGATTAGCCCCCTTGCTGCTTCAGTTTCTCCAAGCTACAGTAACCCAAGTGCTACCCACATGCACTTTCTTGAAGCCTAAAAAATGATTGCCCTTTTCTCTGTCTTGACCTTTTCCTTGTCCTCCTTCAGCTGTCTTTTATCAGTAAGCCACAACAGGATCTGACTGCTTTGATTTCAAAGCTGGATAGTAGTTTGTATCCTTCCAATTAATTCACATTCAGAGAACCAACCTGCAGGGTTGTCTCGGCAAACACTCTAGCAGCCAAACAAACCCCAAATGACCATTTGTAGATATCTTTTACCACCTAAAATGAGGAACAGTGGAGCAGAAAACCTTTTAGCTTTTTGTGCTTTGAACCTCTGGTAAGCCAGTGGGACCCCAAGGATGGACCTAAAGGCCATCTAAAGCATGGGTTTGACAGATTGCGGACAAGCCAGAGAAACTGAAGACAGTGCACTGGAGCTGATGTAACCCCCCACTCCCCACTCCTTCGTTACACCCCAAAAGAGGCATTAAAATATTCAGGTTCATCTTGTGGGGCCTGTGTGGTGTCACCATGCTTACTGCTCATGGCAGACCACTTTTATTATTGGTATTGTTCTCAGAGCTGATGAGAGACCCTTGTTGAAGGCCACAAAAATGTTCATCATATCCAACTTATCCTGCCTGACTCACAGCTTGGAACTTCTCTATTTGCCCCCAGGCAGTATTCACAGGTCTTAAAAATTTGAAAGAACATCTTTGAGCTTCTTTTGGGACACTGATGAGGCATAAGTTCACTTTCCTACCAACATTTCTTTCCTGACTGAATAGCTGCAGTTATATTTTTCCTTCTGTAGATGTTGTCTATTCTTTCAGTTCTTTGGCTGTTTTTTTTTTATTTTATTTTATTTTGTCAATCTCTTTCTGGTTTGTCTGGCCTAAATTTCCTTGTCCATATTCCATGGTGTATACTTACCCAGTATACAACAGAATATTATACTGTCTATTGTTGATCTTGGGACCTGTTTGGGTGCAACAGGAACAGGCATGGGGGTTCTTGGTGAGTCATCACTGGGAGCAGAAACTCAGAAAGGTAGAAAACAATCCTTTGGCCATAACATTAACATCTCTGCTGTACTCACTGTCTCTTCATGCCTGCAAAGCACAGAAGAAAAATTTCTGAGATCACTGGGAGTTCTTGTTTGCTAGTGCAGTGACAGTAAGCAAGAGTGATGTGACTGGTTAGAGAAAGGGGAGCCAGTGCAGCAGGGACACACGTCACACACCTTATGTCTTATAGAATAAGATGAATGAAACCATGCATTCAGTCAAGGGCTAAAAATCAAGAAAGCAATGTTACACAAGCAAAGCCTGAAACTGAGAACTAGAAAATACCTCCCTGAACACAACTGTTTTGTTGTTCTATTTTTTTATTTTTTTTTTTTTAGAGATCAAAGGTGTATTAAAAGCTTTTAAAACAAAAGTGGGTTCAATTTCCAAAACCAGTAGCACAATTATAGGTATTAAAAACCATAGGTAGATTTGAAAAGACAACATTTTAGAGATAAGTCAGCTTCTAACGTATTCTCTCCTCTTATGGGACTCTGACTCCCCAGAAACATTTGATTTCTGTTGGCTTCAGTTATTTATGATTTAAAGTAACGACTTAGAGATTGAGAAATGTGACCTTGGTTCAGGAAAGCCTTAAAAAATGTGCTTCAGCAAGTTTTGAGCTGTTCTTCAGTATTGACCTGAGTGCCCTCAACAAATTATACAAGACTATATTCTAGAGTGTTATCTGGTATGCCACATTTATCTAATAAGTCAAACAATTCTTTGGTGCTTGTAGGGACAGATGTGAGATTTATGCATCAAGAAGATATTTAATAATGTGTAGGATGTGTAAAACATTTGATAAACAGGAGATACTAAGATGAGAAAGTCGGGGCACTATGTATGAACTCACGAATAGGGGCACCTGGCATAGCCAGTATAATACAAAATTATAAATATATCTATTTAATAGAACTGGATTTCTCCTTGGTATGCAGTGCTGCCTTCCTGCCACTGCGACAAGCATGCTTAATGGGAATGCAATCTTTCTGAAGAAACTGTGAGACTTTTAATTTGCTGTAGTAGCAAGGGGATTGAAGGATGACAATTCAAACAGTGCATGGTGTGTCTATTGCAAGGCCTTATTTATTCTGTTTAGTCCTGGGTCAGGAGATTAGGTATTGCTGGAGGAGCTGAGATTTCCCTGTCATTTTAATTCAGTCTTCACTCAGGGTGATCTTCCCGAAGTTTCAAAGAGTGCTGTTTTATCTTCTGAGCTTTAAGGACAGTTTGAAGATACTACACTGGGAATAATCCTGTTCCTCTTACCTATTGCACTCGCTGAGCTATGCAGCTGACTTTGCAAGGTCCAAAACATGGACCCTGTTTTGATCCTCAGCAATTCTGATCAATTCTGCCTTTACTGCCAAACATTTGCAATTTGCCTGTTCACTGAGTTTGCTGATCTTGCCTTCTTCTGCACCCGCTCACCTGCCCCCAGCTTCCTCCAGTACTGAACTCTCCAGCTTTCCTCGTGGTGGTGGAGTTCAGACACTGGGAGGCCCTGGGTTTATTTTGCTGAGAGGACACTGCTTCATGTATCCTGTATCATGTATTTTAGCAGGTTGAGGGAGATGATCCTTCCAGTCTACTCAGCACTGGTGAGGTCACATCTGGAGTGCTGGGTCCAGTTTTGGGGCCCCCAGTACAAGAGAGACATGGACATACTGGAGAGAATGCAACACAGGGCTTTAAAGAGGATTAAGGGACTGGAACACCTCTCCTATGAGAGCTGGGACTGCTCAGCCTGGAGAAGAGGAGGCTCAGGGGGATCTCACCAAGGTCTATAAATCCCTGAAGGGAGGGTGCAAAGAGGCCACAGCCAGGCTCTTCTCAGTGGTGCCTAGTGCCAGCACAGGAGGCAATGGGCACAAAGTGGCACCCAGGAGGCTCCCTCTGAGCATCAGGCAGCACTTGTGTGCTGTGCGGGTGGCTGAGCCCTGGCACAGGCTGCCCAGAGATGTTGTGGGGTCTCCTCCTTGGAGATCTTCACAAGCCGCCTGGACGTGGTCCTGAGCAGCTGCTCTGGGTGTCCCTGCTTGAGCAGGATGTTGGAGCAGATGACCTCCAGAGGTCCCTTCCAGCCTCAGCCATTCCATGATTCTATGACACCCAGTGGCACTGGATGGAACCTCACATGCTGGGAGATGAGCTAGTACTATAAGTGGATAAAATTTCCCTGCACATGTGTAATAGGTCCTGCTCATCTGGCTCCACATGAATTGGCTCCACAACCTTCAGCAAGGTTTCATTCCCTTTTTAAAACAAGGTCCCTTTTTGTAAACTGGGAGCCATTTATTTTCACGTATTTCAACCTGTGATTCTATTCCTTGGTGTTTCACTGGGTACCATCCCAATAGTTTCTTGAGGTCTCTTGTTTGCTAACTTTGAAGTCCCTTTGCTGACATCATCAGTCCTCTAAAGGTGTGATTTCTCTGATCCATTGTAGATATCTTCAATAGGAGTTGTGACTGGCAACCTAAATGAATCTATTTCTTTTCCACTAATTATAATGGAAATTTAGAGTGGCTGCTTCATGTGGTTCCTACCCTTAGAAGCAGAAATGTCGGGCTAGTTATACTGAACTTACAGTACCAGCAATTCCTCACATCAAAGAACTCATCAATTCTAATGTGAATTTTCCATCTCCTGCTTAATTTGTGATATGTAAAATCTTTATGTAAAAACATCACTCTTTCAGAGATGGTAAAGCTGGAGTTCAGAAAGGTGGAGCAACTTGCTGAAGCTTGCAAAGTGTTCAGCACTAAATTATTATAGTGTTAGTCACTGATATTCAGGTAGGGAAAGCTGGAACCAAAGCATCCTGGCCTGGCATCTGTTACCTATTCCTTTAAATAAGAGTACCTGCAGAGAGACCACAAAAAGGATAGCCCCATTTTCTTTTTCTTTGCACCCCATATTTATCTACACACCTCAGCTACAGTGACATTTGAGAGGCTTGAACAGCTGGTAACATCATTACAATGTGATTCGTGTGACAAGAGAAAACACTTGGATTTACCACCAATCTTCAATCTGTATATGCAAAACTGTAGTTGCAATTTACCCTTACAAAAAGTGGGCCCTTGAACTTGATGACATTAAATGTCTTTTCCAACCTAAATGATTCTATGAATCTGTGATTTACACCTTGACAATTTCTGTGTCTCTCATTTCCCTCTCTAGAGAGAAAAATACTTCATTTTTCTATGGGCACTCTCATGCAACAGACGAACATCAAGGGCTGGCATTAAGCATAATTCAAGCACAAATTCTGATGTTATGGCTGCCCCTCATGCCTTCCAGGAGCCAGAGCTGTCCATTTTCTGCAACACCTGATAGAGCTGGACATCCTCCACCTGAAGGCTAGAATAAGATAAAGTAGACGCAGTTTAACAAAAGAGCCATTTCCTATTGTATATAACAAAATTGAAGGAGAAGGATAAAGAAATCTTGAAGTGCTTGGCCCTGACTTCTAAACCAGACACTACATAAAATAGGCTTCAAACAATAAGCAATGTAGCAACAACAACAAAATATTTTAGAAGTGGCATGTATTTTGCTCCGTATTTTTTGATGGTACTGTCAGGGGTGAAATATTTGTATGACAGATACTGACATCAGGGCTCGGTGCATGGTTACAACAGAGTCTAAAGGTACACTGCATTTCCTTCACTTCATTTTATCTTCATACCTCATGTTTCTATGGACTATTTTTCTTGTGCTTATGTGTCAGAGGCAGGAGCATCATTCTGAATGCTTGCAAGAAAACCTTTGTTAAAGCTCCATGTGCCCATTTTGGGCCTATTTCTGACTTCCCCACAGAAGATAGATCTGGGCAGTGCCGGCGGCTTTTGTCATTGGAGGTCTAAACCATCAGAGCTTGTGGACAGTCATTCAAGTCCGATTGCTATTAATCAATTTTAAAATCCTAACGTAGTCTGGACAAATTGCATTTTAGACACAGCACAACATTAGTTGGCTGGGATGGACTCCATATCTATGCTTGGCACCTCGATTAGACACAGCCATTCAGCTGAACTTGCCCCACACTCATTAAAATCTTAAATGTCACAGCAAGTATCTTTTATTTTTCATCCTAACAGCCAGCTCCAGTTTTGGACCAGTCTAGGGAACTTTTCAAAACAAAAGGATATGCTCCTTTTACTTTTTTTTTTTTTGCCATAGAAGAAGTTGATAAAAGGCATCATGTAAGCATCTATCTTAATAGCTTTCCCCAGCTCCTCTTCATCTGACCTTTATTACTGTCTGAATTATCTTCTATTTCATTGAAGTGTAACTTTCTTCTCTGTCACTGGATGTTCTCCATTGCATTAAAAATAATAGTTCCCTAAACATATCCTCCAGCTCTACTTGCTCCAGTTCACATACCTCACCCTGTCATAGTGCAGCTAAAATCTCTGCAACTATCTTTCTGTCCCTTTCGCTTAGCTCTTTGTGTGCTCTATTATTTTATGGCTCATCTGCCTTTCGTCACTAGGCTAGTAACATATTCCTGCAGTCAGTGGGCACCTAACTGCATTTACTGAAATGTTGGGTAATTGCCAATTTCTTTTAAATGTCCACTTAAAAAAAAAAATCTAGAAAAACTGTCATACAAATAAGAGCATATATCAAATTATATATCAGTGTTTATTCCCTCTACCATGTTCCCCTGAGAACAGAAGTCTCTGGTGAAGTCAGTGAGATCTTTGCCGTGGGGTAATGCTTGAACTTTACTCTGGTTTTCTTTGCTGCAAGAGATGTTACAAAATTACTCATCAGCCAAGAATGGCATGGGTCTGATTTATAAAAAGCTGTTTTGCCTCTTTTAGTGGCAACTAAAAGACTCCTTCCTCTGAAAAAAGTAGGTAGGGGTGGCATGGTGAAAAAGTCCTCACCTTCTGCAAACAGCTCTGCCAAGCAAAGAGAACACAGAGGAGAAGCACTGCCTCACCAGTCTGTATCTGTGCTGTACCACAGCAAGGGGATGAGGGAGGCTGCATGCAAGATGTTAATGGCAGTGACTTCTGCTGAAAATGACTGACTACTTTAATTTTCAGGAGCACTGCTGGGCTCCAACCCAAGAGACTGCAAGGCCCCCTTCTTCCAGGCTTCCACTGATTTTATCAAGACTCTGAATGCAACTGCTGAAGAAACTTCTAGCAACGCCTTGTTTTGCTTCACGCAGCTTTAGACAGCACAGCACACAGTCTTTGCTGAATGAGACCAAACACAGCATAGATAGGCATTCACTCACATGACAGAAAAGCAAAAGCTGCAGCATCTTGAAGGTATTTGTCCAAAAATTTTGCTTGTACACACCTGTCCCCCTCCAAGCACTACCTGCTTCCACCTGCAAGCTTCCTTTGCTATTCATTAATTAACCAAGTGTTATTTCCAGACCTGTGGTCATTTAAATGAGTGTGTAGAGTCTCTGAATTAAGATTTGTTTCTGCTGAGGCAGCTGCAGAAAACAAGTTTACTGTCCCAGTGTGGGCTGGCAAAGAGAAGCCCCAGGTGCAACAGCCTGTAATTCTCATTGCCCTCTCACCTATGACTGCATTGATCCAGCAACTTTTCAATCTTGAGTTACACTTTATACAGGTTTTTCTACAGCACCAGGAAACTTTACCATGTTACTGTTCTTCCCACAAAGTCCTTTTTCCCGATCTTTTCAGCGAGGATGAGAAAAGAGCAGCACATTTCCCATGTAGCAGAGAACATCAACAAAGAGTAACAGGTCAGAGTAAGGGGACAAATACTGAGAAAGTCTTCAAAAGACTTAGGCAAGTCTGGCAAACTTTCATAAATGGTTTGGAGTTTGTCCATTTCATCAACCTATTGCACATAACTTAACATGTGCCACCTTTTCCTAAAACCCCTAACTACCACTGGAATCTCTTGCCACAGGTACTGTGCAACCCAACCCTCTCTGCCATTTTCCCATCAGTACCTTTAACTAGCTGTTATCTCCTTCTTTGCATTCCTCGCTTTTCATTACTGCTGCTGCATTTTATCATCTAGTCCATTGTCAGTAAATGAAGTCTATTGCTCTCAAGTTTCTACTTGTTTCGTGTTATCAGGTTTGATTGCAGTATTCGCCTTGCTAGGTATATATGTGTCAGTAAAATATTCAGGCAGCATTTCTGCATAGGGACAAGCAAAGCTAGCACTGGACACCAAGAAATTCAGAGGGCAACTTGGAGAAGCCAAGACATCTGGCTTCATATCTATGCAATGTAGGCAGTTGTTTGGGGTGGCAGGCATCTGGGAAAAAAGGGTGGCATCAGTGTGCCACTGAAGACACAAAGTAGGAAGCTGGGATTTGCAAAGTGAAGGCTATTGTTGAGTGACAATGGGAGAAAATCCAGTACTATGGAAAGTGTGCTGCTGTTTAAGGCCACAGCAAAGGGGTCTCCCTCTCATGGAGGACGTGTAAAAACATATTATGACAGCTGTAGTTAAACTCATGTGGTTCAAGGTGTTACAAATCCAGTTGTCCACCATGCTCCTCTGGTGATGGGCATTTCCCACCAGCAGTAGGGACAGAGGGAGTGGGACACATCTGGTCCTCCACGCTTCTGTAGCCTCCGGTGAGGATGGAGTCACTGCTGCATGCGCTGCTCTGTTTGATGACCATGGAACAGGGAAAGAATCTTTGCTGCAGTCCAGCCTGCAAGTTCCCTTGCATGCTGGCACCTGGCAAGCTTCCTTGTCACTTGGTTTGAATAAGGTGGAAAACAAAAACCCACAAAATTAATGTGGTGGTGTTTCATTCCCCATGGAAATCAGCAGGCATCAAAATAACCTCTAACTGTCTCAGTCTAACAATTGCAGCATTTCCTGCTATATCACAGTATCAGTGCTGAAAATGGATCCCTCTGCAAAGCCAGCTGAAGTGTCAGCATATGAATGCCATTGGAAGGACAGGCTTTCAATCTGATAGGAAAATAATGACTAATTATCAACTCCTACTGCTGACCCGTTGCATACTCACATCTGTGTATGTGATTTTTCCATGGGTTCGGTGTCATTAAAAGATCATATCCTGAGATGATGTAAAACACCATAGCTCCATTGACCCACCCAGTTGTCCCTCATTCTGTATTTACTTAAGTGTTATTGCCTGCATAGTATCTTGCACCTGTCCTAATTAAATTACATCTTTTTTCTTTCACAGACCACTTTTTCAAAATGTCAAGTTAATTTTGGATTTTAAGCCTGTCTCACAGTCTCTCACAACTTGTTTTACAGGCCAGCTTAATATCCATATTCTCTCCTCCGCCATCCAAGTAATAGGTAAAACCTTGGAACAGAACAGCACCAAGGTTGTCTCAGACTTCATGAAAATCTTCAGGAACCTCTTCCTTTTTGACAATGAACCACCAACAGTTTCTTTTTTAGAGAGGTTATCCACCCAGTTCCCAATGTCCCCTTAATTCTTGAAGTACTTTTGTTTCAGATAGTTTGCTCTGACTAATCTGCATTGACAGTTACGCAGTCCTGCCTTAGTGGTTTATAGACAGTTTCATTTTTGCTTGTTCTGTTCCAGACTTTTTCCAATAAATGAATTAAGCTGGGAGGGATGGAGGGGGTTGTTTTGGTTGCTGTTTGTTCTTCTTTTCCTTTTTTTTTTTTTTTTTTTTAAATTCTTCAGCTCTTTTCCCCCCCCCTTTTTTTTTTTTCACAATAGGCACTATATATGTCCTTTTCCAGTCTTCCGGTCCCTCACCCACTCTCCATGAGATGTCCCAGGTAATGGAGTGATTGAGGTACTGCTTCAGCCTGTTTGCTCAGCCAACCCAGAGACAAGGTCCATCAGACTTAGTTCACTGGAAAACATCTTCCTCAGCTAGCTATACCCTAGACAGTCCCTTCCTTAGGTGAAAACTGCCATGAAAACATCATGGTGCTAACCATACTAGCCGCATGCTCTCAGCAGCTGTGGCCGAAAGGCTTCCTCCCTCCCAAAAGATGGTTAGGAGGGACACTCAGAGGACAAAACAAGGGGATCTGGGCTAGATTCATGATATTGAGAGTCACAGCCTTGTGTGATGTGCTTCTGGCCACCCTGAAGAGGACAGGCAATTTGGGGTGGGGAAGTAAATATTTTGCTACCCTGAAAATGCAACTAGGACAACGGGATAAGAGGGCACAGATACTCACACATAGGAGTAAAATTCATCACATAGTTTCATTCCCAGGAGGAGGGAAAGAGAAAGATGAAAACATTAAAAATTTAATCTTAAAGCTTTTTAAACAGACTAAAATTCCAAAACCAAAGGAAAACATTGCATTTTGGAGTAGACAAAGATTTGAATCTTGAATGGATTTTACTCTGCAATCATTTTGTCTATTGTTTAAATGAGAAAAAAAAAAGAAAAAAAATGCCATTTGGCAGTGACTGCATCTGATTTCAATCTCAATTTTTCAGGTTAGCTGAAGAGCTGAAAAAATCAATTGTTTGCACAGCTCCTGTCCTGGAGCCTTGGAAAATTACCCTCTAGAGATAACAATTATGGGAGTTATGGTACAGAAGACCATCATGGAAGTTTAAATCAGAAGAAGAGGCTGAGATTTACGTCATTTTGAAAGATGTCATCAGACCCTTGTTCTGAAATGGGCCTAAAAGCAAATTCTGAAGCAGTAATGAATATGGCTTGACCTTCCCTATGCTTTTTTTGTCTGGCACTGTTAAGTATAGTTATCCTTAATGCTCTTTATGCTGACAACATCAAATGATATGTAGTTTTCCTGTTGTAGCTGAGACCTCTAAGACATATTTTCATATGACTGTGCTGCTGGGAAAGATGAATTGCTTTTGCCTTCATTCACCTTATTTGAATGCAAGGACACCAGAATGCTATGCCCTTCCGTAAGGGGACTCGGATCTTCCTTAGAATCACACCAGTTTTGAGTTTGACCATCAAGACTCAGGAAATGACTGGTTGCTCACTTTAGACCTTGCCTAACAATGAGAGCTTATGCAAGTGATGAGTGAGAAGGTTGATGAGTCTGCTTTTTTTTTTCTTTTCCAGTAATATATCATTAGTGAATGGAATAGTTAAGAAACTATTTGGTTTAAACTTCTTTTTTCATTACCCAGAACAGGATACAGATGAATCCACTTCCCACCAAGGGACCAACAAAACTTGGGGCAGGCTTGAGCTGGCTTTCTTTACAATTGGAGGATGTTGTAAGACAAGGTCAGATTTTAGTTTGCAGCTTGGCTTGCAGAAGACACAGAGTTAGGAATGACCAAAACCTAGGATTGTACAAATGCCAAATACATGACAAAGTGAGGAGTGTTACAGGGCAACACCCTGGGATCTTCAGGTCTGCTTCACAGTGCACTTCAAGTCATCACTGGGGAAACACAAGGTGAGAAGCTGACTGAACACCACCATTGATGGACCTGGGAGAGGAAATCCTGACAAAAGCAGAGGTGGAGTGCTTGGGATAGCACAAGGTGGTGCCACAGGCCAGGCATGCACTGGCCTCACTTCTCTGCATACCAGCTGGGAGCACAGTGAAGGGCTCCACAGTCCCTCTGAGCAGGGCAGCCAGCGCTGGAGGAAGGACACACTTGCAATGACACTGATTGCAAAAAGCCTGCTTTCCCTTGCTGTTTTATTTACAGCTCTGAAAGAAGCCATCACACTGGGAGGAACCTCTTGTCACAGTTGAGCTGGACTCACCCTGTGGGCCAATGGCTGGGCACAGGTAGGGCTGTGATACAATAGGACCAGGCAGGAGCCAAACGGGAGAAGCTCAGCTTAAAGCAGCTCCTGCAGGATGGGGGTCCGCCCTGGCCACAGCCTCCCAACAGCACATTTGGGAGACTTTCCCTGTGGCCACAAGTGGGAATTGGGCAGCTCTCAGTGCTGTCTCTAGCCTGGCCATGAGCCCCAGCAGCCAAATCTGCAGGAGTGGGGACACTCAGGGCCCTGGCAATGAATAGGGTTTTATAGTTGTGTGCTTATCTGGAGTACAGAAAAGAGCAGTATTAGCATGTCATTCAGCTATGCTAGAAACCACTGCAGCTACCCAAGAATGTGCTCGTGCAGGCGCTAATGCTGATGGCATTGACTGGCTTCAGCAATCACACCATGGGGCAACGCTGTTGATGAGACAAGATCAACAATTGTTTTTTTTTTTATGAGACTGATCAAGAATTGATGGCTGCCCATCACAGACCGCAGGTGCCCCAATAGACTGCTGCCTCTGTTTCAGCTGGCGTTGGGTCAGGGACAGGCCAGGGAAGGCTGACTGTTTTGTCCCAGTCACAGCTACCAAAGGGAAAACCGTGAGGAACCCCCTCAGTTTACAAACTTCACTCAAGTTCACCCTGGTGAAGAATTCATGACAACAGCTCCTGGAGTGCCATCTTCATCCATACTGGGCCAGGGGTTGACTGGTTCTTTCAAGGGAAAGCCTTGCTGCCCAGGCTTTAATTGCCTCAGCTGCAATTAGTCCACATGCTTTGCAGAGACTGCAGCTTGACCAGCTAAGGAAATGATCTACATATAAGGTGTCCTAATCATTTGTTTTTCATCCCACTTGCAGATCAGAAAAATAACTTGTGTGTATGTGTGTGCACGCACCCATGTTAGCCCACAACCAAACCTTCCTGGAGTTTCAAGTGAATCCAAGGAGAAAAAAGGGTTGTATGTAAGTTGTCTGTTACATTCATCTTCCCAAATATTTTACTACAAAAGCAGTGTACAAGCCTAGGGATTGGAGATAAGTCCAGTTCACAAAACTACAGAAGAGAGTATTCCCCCTCATCTAGTGGCAAGGGCACCTCTTCAGGGTGTGGAGGACCTAAGTTTGTGTCCTGTCTCTGTCTGATACACATTTTGATAGCAACCAAGGACTCTTGCACCCCAGAGTGGTGTCTGATCCCTGTCCCCAGCATTCTCTAATTGGCCTTCTCCGACCTCTCGTTTTGGGTCTCTTTTCTTTGTAAAAAAGGCTTAACTAGTTACAGAAATACTCTTGAAGGCTAACGCCACTCACAGAAGTTGCTGTCGTTAATGTCCCTTTACAATCAGTGGACTACCTGTAACAGAGGCAGGTATTTTGTTTAGATTTGAGTTCATTTTAAAAAGTGAGAGGTACGATCAAGATGATCCCCATGTGAGGTCTTCTCTTTTGAAATCCACAGGTGAATCCCCTTCACCTAGAAATGTCAAAGCTTGAGTATTATACTAAGTCTGATTTCAGCCCGGCTGCTTTCCCTCAGCTTTGCTCGGAGGTGCACTGAATATCTGTAATGTTAATATAAGGCAAAGCTCATTGGGATTCTGGGTGCTCTCATGTTTCTCGCAAATCATATAAAAAAAAAAATCATATAAGAGCTGGTATATTCTTATACAGAGAGTGGGAAAAATGTTCTGAATCTCACTGCTCTGAGTATTGTTCCTTCTGTACTCAGTAACGAAAAACGAAAGGTTAGTAGTTATACTTCTGGGTGTGCGGCGCTTTCCCTTAGCAGGCACCTTGAGTAGCCAGGAACATGCCTTTTTAAGCTTTATCAGCCGACTGTTTTTGAGGGACAGGTTCTTAATGCAGAAAGATCCTTCTGGGTTTTGCTTCTATTAATTTTACATAAGGCATTTTTTTTATCCAGAATTAGATAGCACCACTTATTTATGAATAACCCATGAAGGAATGCATGAGTCCATATGAGATACTTTCCCAGTCCCTGGTGCTGGGTATTCACAAATCAAGAATGGCATCTATGCAGAACAATCACCAACAGACGTATTTCTATGGTATGCCTAGACTAGCTTGGAATGAATTATCTTTCCAACTATATGAGTTGCTTTCTCTGAAGCATATTTCTCCCATCCTTCCCCTATTGGGAATAAATAATTATTATGGTGGAGTTTTTTTAGCTACGCATTTTGAGTGCCTTCTGTTTCTTTCTACCCCCTTATTTAACGGTTCTAATGACTGCTCCCAAAATAAGAAACATCTGGCACATATTGTGATTGCAAAGCAACCATGGTGAAATCCTTGATACATACAAGATGTTTTGAGCTCAGCCAGTCCTTCCTGGTGTGATGTACAGTTCATCAGGCTCTTCAGCACTCTTTCTCCAGTGTGGTACTATTTATTCAACTTCAGATGTGGACACAATGGATAAAGACCTAAACAGAAAGTGAATTATAGCACAGTGAAGGAAAAAGTGCATTAACCTGGTGAAGGAGGTTATCACAACCATACTATATATATGTGTACATATGTATGCATGTATGTCTGTGTACACTCACATACCCCTTGGCTGACCATTCCTCATACCTGCACTGTTTCCCCTGAAACAACCTACTTAAAGTAGTTAACTTGTCCAGGACTGTTGTTTAGTAACTGTAGTCAAGTAGGGAAAAAAAAAAAAAAATCTCCTAAGAAACATCTACAGAAAGAACAAGAAAATGCTAAGCCTTTCTAAACCAAAACTGTTTTTTTGTAGGT
>VXAA01004286.1:32631-45911 GCA_013399115.1 Anseranas semipalmata
AAAAAAAAAAACAAGGTAGTTCTGTGTCCTTCCTGTCTCCCACATATCCAGTTCCTGCCCAAAATCTGTCTGAAATTTCTATAGAACAAAAGAAACTGTTGGCCCTCTAGAGAGATCAACATTTATCAGTCACATCACAGGAAAGTGCGAGCCTGGAAACTGGAGTGTAACACACAACACTGCTTAGCTGAGAGGGCAGAAATAATATCCATTTTGTACCTGTGAGTCTTTCAGACCATGCTTGAAAGCCAGCAGGCCTCACAGTCTAAGCAATTTAAAAATATATTCACAAAACTTCATCACGGGTGGGGGGCGCAGAGGGAGAAGCAATAACTTCTCTGCAGTGACCAGCAACACGACCCAAGCATGAAGCTGCGACAGGGGAGGTTCAGGTTGGATATTAGAAAAAGTTCTTCACTGAACTTGGGCACTGGAACAGGCTCCCCAGGAAAGTGGTCATTGCCTCAAGCCTGTTGGTGTTGAAGAAGCATTTGGACAATGCTCTCAGACATAGGGTTTAACTCTTAAGTTGCCCTGTGTGGAAGCAGGAGTTGGATTCAATGTTCCTCATGGGTCCCTTCCAACTCAGGATACTCTATGATTCTATAAAACTTTGAGAACGATCCATGGGCAACTTAGAGGTAGATTGGAGGCAGTTTCACACAAAAGCATGATTGATTGACTTGGGTATGGAATCAGGTTGTGATTTCACCCTGAGATTTTAGATTCCTTTCAAACCAGGGATCAAGCTGAAATTCGTCAATCACATATACAAAGTTCACCTTATGTTTTCCTAATGCATTAAAAGATCACAGCTTTGTGTATGGATGAGCACAGACCAGGACTGCTCAAACAATAGTGTAGCAGATTCCCTGGGAGTCAAGGGTACTGAAGAAGGTCGCAGGAAGCTCATAGATGTAGTGAGGCTTGACAATTATCTGGTATCACATGACGCTGTCAGAAATAAATCAAAAACAAAGCAATAATATCCATGGTCCTTTCACTGCTAGATTTTGGTCACTTTAACAGATGGGCAGAGAGAGAACGCACAGGGAACTCAAGCACACTGCAATAAGAGGGATTGGGCATAAAAACCCTTGTGACTCTGAGCCACAATCTCTAAGAACTTGTCCAAACAGAATTTTCTTTCTCTACACCACAAAACTGGGAAAGGCCAGGTAAGGTTTTCACTCTATCCCCTGTAGTGCCAAAGATAACTGGGAGGAACTGTTTGTAGAAGAATCACATCACCCCTTACAGAGAGACAGCAATTTGAGCATGCTATAACCCCCTCAAAATCTTCAGAAGAAAATTTGTTTGTGATGTATTTGCCAGAGCACACTGCTGCAGCATTCAGCCATCAGGCTGCTCAGTTTGCGTGCGAGTGCTATAGCCCATAGCAATGCAGATCCTACAGCAAAAGCATTTATATCTGATTTGGGTTAAATTTTTTGGAGTATAATACAGAAGGAGAATGCTGACTGATAATTTGCCAGAAGCTTTCCACAAATTGCAAAATATCATGTGAAATCAGAAAGCAGATTAAATACATTCAGCATATGTGTCTGGGCTCTGCAATACATCCAGCCAAAATCAGTGCATGTAGGTAGTAAAACGTGACAGTGATTTGTTATGAATTGACATTTAAATTGCAAAGTAATTGTTGCAATGATAAGGAAGCCTAGCTTTAGAGCACATTTCAATAATCGGTAGATATATTCATCAAAAATACCATAAACACAGGCTTAAATGACTTTAACAGAATCATTACCAAAATTTAAGTCCCGTCCCCCCCAAAAATCATACTGTGTCTGAATAGCAAGATAAAGTTCATTTCAAATCCCTACTTTGTAGGGATTCTTGAATAACTATGCGAGTTTTACTACACACGTCACCCCTAACCAGATCTTCCACTCAGCATCCATGTAAGAATGTCTGCCTTAGACTTTTTCAGGTTTGTTTTAGTGTTTCTGCAGTGTGCATTGGGAACATGAGTACTTACTTGGAATATATGGAATTTGATTCCCTGGGTAGAGATGAAGACCATACACAGCTGAGAGTAAGATGTGCACTGACAGTTCAACAGGTTAGCTGGGTCTATTCACAGCAGGGAGTCCTAACCCCATGAGAGAGGACCCAAGACTAAGAATGAAGATCTTAAAAATTTCAATCCAGAAATTTAAGCTCAGGCACACTGGTCTTTTGGTGGAAGGGGTGAGCAAGACTGTTCACCTTGCATCAATAAAACAGCTTAATTCAGGCACAGAAGTTTATACAAACAAAACAGAAACCCTTTCAGTAGAAAGTCTAGTTTTTCTGTGTACAGAAGAATTACTATGCAAATTCTTGAATACTGCAGTTATTTTGCTTACTTAGCAATATTAGACTCTCTAGTCTTCTCTTGGAATTGAATTTCAGTTTTTCATTTCTCATTCTGCAACAGTTTAGCGGTTATTTCAGATGTGCTCTCTTTCCAGAATGTCAGGCAGGTCCAGTGCTACCGATACACAAGGCATACATTAGGTGACCTGTTTACCAGAAAATTGTTCTTTGTGTTTCACACAGAATCACAGAATGGTTGAGGTTGGAAAGGACCTCTGGAAATCATCTAATCCAACACCCCTGCCAAGCAGGGTCACCTTGAGCATGTTACACAGGATCGCATCCAGGAGGGTTTTGAATATCTCCAGAGAAGGAGACTCCACAGCCTCTCTGGGCAACCTGCTCCAGTGCTCTGTCACCCTTACAGTAAAGAAATGTTTTCTCATATTCAGCCAGAACTTCCTGTGCTTCAGTTTGTGCCCATTGCCTCTTGTCCTGTTGCTGGACACCACTGAAAAGAGTCTGGCTCTGTCCTCTTGACACCCTCCCTTCAGATATTTGTGTGCATTGGTAAGATCCCCTTGCAGTCTTCTCTTCTCCAGGCTAAACAGGCCCAGCTCTCTCAGTCTGTCCTCGTACGAGAGATGCTCCAGTCCCCTCATCATCTTTGTAGCCCTCTGCTGGACCCGCTCCAGGAGCTCCATGTCCCTCTTGTACTGGGGAGCCCAGAACTGGACACAATGCTCCAGGTGTGGCCTTACCAGGGCTGAGCAGAGGGGGAAGATCACCTCCCTCGACCTGCTGGCAACACTCCTCCTAATGCACCGCAGGACACCATTGTTTGTAACAGACTATATATCCTCTAAAATAATCCAAGACCAAAAGTCCTAGTAGTCTAGACCAGAGAATTATAAAATCCTAAAATAACTTAGCTGGAAGGGAACTCTGGATGTTCTGACCTTATCCTGTCAATTTTTAGTATCTCTGAGACAACTGAGATCATGTAGTCCACACTCCCAAGCAACATAGGCTGGAAATTTGTCTTCAGACATGCATGTGTCTAACAGTTCACTGCAGCTGGACTCTGAGATCACTTGTGGAAGCAAGCTTTATATTGTATATCACAAGGAACAGTTCTAGCTGAAATCTTGCAAGTGTGTTCCACTTGCACAATCTTCTGCTCACTTGAGGAGATGCCTTCATTTTTGTCTGACAAGGGCTCTCTATCTTGAGCAATCATTTCAGGTTAAATTTTAGCCCCTGTGGATTGGTTATAAGTTGTTATTCAAACTCTGTTGCAGCAAAAGGATTATGTGCGTGATTAAAGGCTGTGAGACTGACCCCTTTGTACTGCAACTGTAAATCAGGATGCAGAAATAGGCTGTGTTTGCATTAGAATGAGCTAAAAGCCAGGAATTACCAAATCTCAGCAGGTGCTGTTATCAGGAAGATTTTCAGAAAAGACCTAATCCTTTATAGTGGCTGGGTAGCTGACGTAAGGAGCCTGTTAACATCTTATTTAACTCCTGCTGTGTTGAAAGATGTAGCTTTCTTCTCAAGCAACATTTTTGTCTCCACATGGGCTGAAATACATCTGCCATGGATCAAGTAGCGGTAAGACACCTTCTTCTGCTTCCACAGTGCTGGCTTGCTGTGCCAGTAGGTGAGAAGCTCAAGCTGTTTCATGACTGTGCTGCCCCCATATGGCTCAAGACATCGGTTCAACACTTGTCTTGGAGACATGTAAAAAACAGTCCAAAGATGAATTTACCTCACTGTAAGGAGCTGATCTTTCTCTCTCTCTGATGCACTGACCTATTTGTTACTGAATGCCAAAGCCTGGGCATCAAATACTGATGTTCTGAGGGAAGGGTATTTACAATCACTTTGCAAAGTTCATAGGGTATACACAGGGTAGAAAGCGTCCAGTATATTTCTAACATCTTCACATTGATGGTTTCCTACTGCAGAGGAAACAGAACAGCTTTCTTGATACTTGTAAATGATCCCAAGGTATTCAGTCACGCAGTGTTCAAGTGGTGTCTTTATCCTTCATAAGGCACAACACACAAATTAAATAAAATTTGGCCTTCCTTCCATTCAGAGCACACTGTAGGAGCACTATATTTCCCAGAAGCAGCTCATTCCCAGGAATGCAGGTGCAAGAAGACTAAGGAAGCTGCAGGCTTTCTAATATTCCCTCCCTCAGTTTGCACTGCCGGGTACAAATTTGCTCAACTTCACATGACATAGGACCTTCAATGCTACTGCATGACTCCTGCATTGCTTCTACAAAAGCACTCAGTTGCAAGAAAATAAAAATCAGCCCTTGACTCCTCTGTAAGTTGGGGACCTAGCTGTGTTTTGCCCTTGGCTATATCTGTAGGCTCCCAATGAGTTCTGGATAGTGATGGCTCTGGATTTTCAATGTAGCCCAAACTCAAACATCAATGAGTTTGAGGTGCTAAGCTCCTTTGGATACCTCTGGAAACACTGACAAACCATTTTTTGATTTCTGGTTGATGAAGCTTGCTGCAAAGACAGAAATCCTGAACTTCAACTGGTGCATATGGGTCTTTAACATGTAGCAAGTGCCTTGTTTCTCTGCTGCACCTCGTACTGGCCTAACTTTTCTCTTCAGTTTCAGTACTTCCCACTCAATACTGCTCAACTGCTTCTGTGAGCTTTCCATCACCTGGCCACTTATGGGCTGGGAGACCGATGCT
This sequence comes from Anseranas semipalmata, assembly GCA_013399115.1. Taxonomy (NCBI): domain Eukaryota; kingdom Metazoa; phylum Chordata; class Aves; order Anseriformes; family Anseranatidae; genus Anseranas; species Anseranas semipalmata. The sequence continues at coordinate 37,680 of VXAA01004286.1, forward strand.
CATCCCATTGCAGTCCTGTACTTCTGCTTGAAGAAAGCAATGGCTTAGTGGTATCCAGTACAGTCTTCATATGTGCTCCTGGTTTGAAATGATCTATCCGATGTATTGCTATTGTCTCCTAATGGCACATTTTCCTTACTTAGGTTTCCAGTCCAAATCCAATCAGTGCTTGCTTTTCTATTCAGTTAAAGTTGTTTTTTTTTTGCCGTGCTGTTGTGGGGTCAATCACCATTATGATGATGGGTGTTTCCAACTCATCACACTCAGTTAGGACTTGTTGTATGGCACAAAATAATTTCAAAGGTGGGCAAAGAGACTCCTGTTTGAAGAAGACCCCTGGATATTAATTTCCATTGCATCTATGAATGGAACAGGTGTGAGAACATGCTGTATTTTAGATTAATGTGTTGCTGAAATTGTGGCTAACCAGGGACAAAATTAATGTTTGATTGCTGTCCCACTCTTCTTGCCTGCCATCAGAAGAAGAAGCACAGTCAAGTTGAAAGTTGAGTGGTAAGTGACAGAGTTTGGTCATTTCCCCTTATCCCTTCTGGATCCTGTTCAGTTTACCCTGTGGCTGACACAACAGGAATTACTACCCGCTCCGCTACTTGCTAGGCATCTCATATCCTGCTGGGGGAAGATGTCTTTAAAGAACAAATCAAGTGTTTTGACCAAAGAGACTTACTGAACAAGGCACAGAAACTATTTTGCAGGTCCCTTTGCTTAGAAGGGAAGAAAATAAACCTCTACATTTCTGGAAGGTGAGTCTTCTTGTATGTATTCTAGCAAATTATCAGATTTTGCATACCTTTCCCAAAACTGTATCAAACTGCCTGTAAACATTTAGCGAATGTGAATAAACATTTAATTAGTGACATACCAGCATGAGATAAACATTAAACCATTCTGAATAAAATTTTATGACATAAAACTTAAAGTTTTGTTGTTGTGGGTTTTTTTTGTTAAGTGTTAAAGAAAAAAGGCTATTGTTTCTAATACATTATAGCTCACCTTGGAAATGTATGATTCACCTGCCTAGCCTATATTTTCTCAAGTGCCATCATTATTAGAGAGAGTGACAAAGCTGTGGCATTCAGGTTTTGTGGAGCTGCACAGCAAGAAGTTCTGCAGCATTTACCTGCACCCTGCAAAACTAGTTGGAAATTTCAGAAAAGTAAACCTGCACAGCAAATTGGCTGTTGGTCTTCCAGGAAACAGCATGTGTTTGCTAAGTTTGCTCTAGACCCCCACTAGTGCACAGAGGGGAAAAGTAACAACTCAGTTATTTAAAGTATTTTATCATCTCAGGGAAGGTTTGTTTTGGGCAAAGGATTGGAGGGCTGTTATTTGTATAAGGAATTTATCTATCCACAGTTAATGACCCATGAAATATTCTGGTTTGTTAATTATCACCACCAGCATAATGGGAAAACTTACCTTTTAAATATACTATGACAATTACATTCACTTTTCTGCAAAGATCTTCTCGTTGTTAAACATTACTGTGACTGGAGACAACAATGCAAGCCCCATTTCTGCAAAACTTTTCAAATACATGCCTAATCTTCAGCATGCTCCTTGGTCTGTACATTTTCCCTATACTTTGCTGAACTAGGGCAATACTGAGACTTACCACTATAGACAGTCTATTGACAAGTTTTGTGTGATACTTCTAGGCACAGATGAGATTTATCATGCTTTGCTACTTCCATCCTTATTTCAGATATATGATATCTAGCCCATCCTAAAATGCATTTAGAAATAGGATGGAGCTGAAGATTTTTGGGTCCTAGGGCAGGATTCACACACTCAAATTATCCTAGCTGGCCTATCTTAGGTAGCTTAGTGCCTAACTTCCCCATCTTCACAGTAACAAAGTGGTTCATTATCACAGAAGGCTTCATGCCTTTGCATGAGGCTGGAACATCATAAAGCATAAGAAGTAAGATTTTCAAAACTGGATGTTTCCTTTTAGGCCTCTGAGCATAGATTTTGTGCCCATAAAGGTGGCTTCACTTTCAACTGTACCTAAAACTCTGTGGATCTGATGAAAGTTATACAGTTTCAGAAAACGTAGCTTGTATTTTTAATATACTTTGCCTGGAAATTTTTCTCCCAAGTGAGCTTCAAGCTCCTGCCTTTTTGTAGGGTCACTAAAAAACATCAAAATTTTCATCCCATGGGAAATTCAGATATGTTGGCAGTTGCTTTCAATATTAAAGCAATATACTGAATTCTATGTCATTTTTTTTTTCAGAGTGCACTATTTCCACATTTTTTTCTGTGTAGAAACACACTGTTTCAACAGCTTGTTTCAAGTTTGTCTTGGTTATATGTCCATTTTAAGCAGTAGCAAATTCCATGAAGACTGTAATTCAGACATCTTAGTCTCCTATTCCTGCTGAAGGTTTCAGATCATCTTTAAACTAGATCACCAATGAAGTTTTGCTAAGGATGCTCAGATAATGCTTTGTTCTGCAGGATGTAGCTCAATCCAAGGAAGAAAAATCACTAAGGGACTTGGAGATCATGGAAGTATCCAGTCTCTTAATTCTGCGAGGCACTGCAGAATCTCATGCAAATGGAAATAAACATGGATAGACCAACATGGAATGAGTGGATTGATCCAGTAAGCTGGAATGTGTGGATTTGGTTTTGTCTTTCCAGAAAAAATCCCAATTTTTTTTAGTTCCCATGTGAAACATAAAACTAGACAACAACAGATAAAATTTGCTATTAAGATTTCTACATTGAAAAGTGGCACTTTCCATGAAATGAAATAGTTGGAAACCTCCTAAATATCACTATTCTTTTATGTAAGAATAAAGGTGCAATTGCACATGCTCATGGAAATAAAGAAGAACAGCCAGAGGCAAATGCTGCATAGACAAGTGTTTGTTTTTTTTTTCAGAAGCATACCACTCATCTTACTGAATGAGAGATAAACCTTTGTTTAATATGTTTTTTCTTATAGTTCAAACAGATCTAGCATGCTCCTTACCCAAACTTTCTGAAAACTTGTAAGAGTTGCTGAAATTTAATATTAAGGATGAGCTGACCTAATTACTCTTTTATGATAGTAAAAGGGCTTCCTGACTGCAAGATGACATTAACCTGTCTTTCTTATTAGACCCTGTCAACTCAGAGCAGAGTACAATGGTAGTTACAAGGAACAAAGAGATCTCTGCTGGTTGTTACCTTGTGTATTTTTTACAGGAGGAGGAAGGTTTTTAGATGATGCTTTTCTTGAACTGCACTGCAATTAGGAACGGCTTTTAAGCTTTATATATGTCTTTTCAGTAACTGACTCGGTGCTGCATATGAGATCTATGGCTATTGTGCTTGTCTCTATTCCTGAATAAGAGATCATCAACATAAAACTAAAATGCTTTGGAGAATTATGGTATGCCAAGAAACACTAGAGCCAGAAGAAAATGATCGAGAATTCCCAGAGGAAAGTGCCACCCAAATTGCATAGCCAAAGATATTATAAAGTCTGATTTGTATTACCCAGTGAAAGAATTCAGTTACGTCCATGCTCACTGAATCCTTCTCTCTTTGAAATAAATAAATAAATAAATGAAATCACCTGTATTAAACAGCTACCTTTCTGCACAGAATCAAAAGTAAACACGGAGAGTAAAATGAGATACACCAGTAATAGTGCAAGCTGTGCCACCCCCTGGTAAGGAACCAGGGCTTTCTCCTAGTCATAGAATAACCACATAACAAGCAAAAACACATTGTCAGAGAGAATCAAAGCCTAGAACATGAGACAGAAGGTGGCTTGCACATGTGTCTGGCAGGAAACTGATGGAGGCATCAGAGCCCAGCTCAGCTGCAAGGCAGCAGCTGCCTGCTGTGAGAACAACCACCGCTTATTTCTTAGGGCTCTGAGTCAGAACATTTATCCTCTAGCCTTAGATATACACACATGTTTTCACAGGGGAGTTCCTGTGAACTGGCTGAATACAAGAAAAATATTGTTTGCTTGTTTTTTTTGCCTTGAGACTTGAATGAAAAAAAAAGTTCTTCATGCATCAGATGTGATGCTTTGCCAGTATTGTGTTTACATTGCTGAGCACAAGCAAAATCTACTGAAAACATAGCCTCATAAAACCAGAGAATATGGACAGCAAGAGACTTGCCTTGACTATTCAGATATTCTCTACATGCTCTTTCCAGAAAACACCTTTGATTAAAGTTTGCAACAATGTTTCATTCACTTCATGGAAGGAATTAGAAAAAGACAACATACAATAATACAACACAGACATCTAGGGTGGAAAAAAAGCCAATGTGACTAGTCCTTGTGAATGTGGTACATGGGGAAAATCAATGACTGTTTGTCAACAGTTACTCATGAGTATTTCCTAAGGAGTTTATCAAAGTTAGACAGAGTCTATATAGGCTTTACAAATATTTATCTAAGTTCACTGATCACACTTCCTAATGCCATATGTCACAGACATGCAACAACATTGGTTCTGTTACCTACCTGGAAAACTACATTTTATGAAAGAGAGGAAAAATGAACAATAATTAAAAGAAAAAATCCCCCCAAAGAACATAGCTTATGAAATGTATTTGTTGGTACAGCTAGAAATAAACAGTTTCAAATGAGGATTAGGTAGCATTTGCAAAATCATATCTTTGTCTAAATGAAAAGCTGTATTGGCTGTTACTCCCAAAGTGGTAATCATAGCAAATCTACAGTTGAGCTGTATTGGGTCATGTTTATATCTATTTATGCAGACTTTGGAAAGATATGTGCAGTCTGAAAATGCTTTCCTTCTCCCTGAATCACTTGCAGAAGCAAAGAAGTTGCTGATACCCACATAGTGAATACGCTTGTTTGCGCACTGATATCCTGGTTCACACAGATGAACTCAAACTGTACACCAGAGCATGTACTGAGAATTTGGCTGAGTTTCTATGACAGAAAATAGCTCTGGTTCAAAATGCTAAATACTGAAATTTAAATGAAATTTTAATTTTAATTTTAATTTTAATCTAGCTTGATTTTTGTAAGCATTTCAGATCTGGAAAATAAGTGGTTCCCGAAACCATTTAGTTGTTCAGCTGAGGTGGAGCAACACCAACAAAGTTGTGCGCACATCCTGACACCTGTCAATCACAAGTAGTCCATCTGGCCCCTGTGCTATTTATTCCTATTCAGTAAAGAGATATTGCACAGAGGCAGCTGGCAGGCTGCAGAAAACGTTTTTTCCTCTTTTCACTTTCATGCCTCTGCCTGCAAAATCAGGATCTAGCCAGAAGGATCCAGTTTTTCTCTTATGTGAGACCACAAAATAGCTGAGGCAGTTCTAGCGTAACTGTGGAAACTTGTGTCACACGTGGCTGGATGGAGCTGGGGTGAAGTTAAGAGGCAATGTTAACTGGGAGATGAAGATATATCTCCCTTCATGCTTCTTCCCTGGATGACTCCACCATGCTGTCCCCACCATCAGGACAGAGAGTAAAGGGAGTGTGGTGCCCAGCACCGCTCACTGCTCAGGACCACCAAGGAGAAAAGCTATACGACAGAGAGATTTTGGAGATTAGTATGAACATCATATGGCAGTTTGCATGTAGTCTTTATTCTGTGAATGACACCTAAACACACCTAGTAATTATTCGATTCTGATCCACAGGTCACATATTCAAGCTGTGATGCACATGCCTTATAGCCTTCATTTGAAGAATGAAGTTCTTACATGCAGACTATCAGAAAGATGACCTGGGCGAGCCTCCAAGCTGCCAGCTTTTTGTTCTGATTACTGTGCACAAAGCGTCATCCACGCAGTGAGCTGAACCACTTTGCTTGAGGACTTCGAAACCAGGATGAGAGAGCATGGACAGTTCAAGGAAGGTTCACGGGAATGTTCAAACTGCTCCAGGGCTCCAAAGTGAAACTGCATAGGAGCCTGAACCCTGCTGCTGTGGTGCCCAGCTCACCCACTGTGACAGAGACAGCAACATGTTCAGAAACAGGAGGGGAGGCACCTTCCTTTTTTGCATTGTTTTTTCAGTTCTTCACAGACATTCACATTGCCTTTGAAGATCTTTTTATAGAGAAAATATAAAAATATGATCCGCTGTGAAAGTATGAGGAACTATTTCTTCTCTCCTTTCTTTCTTTCTCTCCTTTTTTCTCTTTTCTTTCTTTCTCTCCTTTTTTCTTTTTCTTTCTTTTTCTTTCTTTCTTCCTTTTTCTTTCTTCCTTTTTCTCTTTCTTTCTTTCTTTCTTTCATTCTTTCTCTTTCTTTCTTTCTTTCTTTCTTTCTTATTTATTTATTACTTTCTTTCTTTCCTTTCCAAAAGACTTCTTATTGTCCCTGCTCTAGCATTTAGTTTTGCCAGAAAAGAGCTACACCGACATTGAAAAACTGTTTTTCCTCACTTTCTTCTCCCTTAAATTCAGTTCAGCTGAAATGTTGACCTCTTTTCCAATCCATTCAAGCCCAGAACTGCCAGAAGCAATGAGTCTACAGGTTGAACCAGAGCTGAACTAGAGCTACTACAAGAACTACAGCCCCTGTGTCAGGGCAGCTTGGGGAGTTACAGTCACCTGGAATGGCCAAAAGTCTGACAAGGGTTATCTGCTTCCCTTGCACACTTTGTCACTTCAAGTGGCCCAGGAAGACATAGCCTGGGACCCTGAACAACAGCCGCTAAATAATGTCCTCTGGATGAACACAAAATCATGTTCCAAACATCTAGCGTATTTATTAGGAAACCTCATAACTCTTTAACCACATACTGTAGAAAGGAGGAATAAAAATTTCCCAGCTTTGTACCACTGAGAAATAAAGGATGCGATTTCTCTAGCTTAACATTCAGTGAATGCTATTCCTGCAACTAGTCTTCAGCACCTATGCTTAGACAAGAATTTGCCTCTGGAAGTACCTTCTCCTATCCACCGACCATAAGGGGATACCAGGGTGAATGGTTCAGATAAAGATGCATCAGAGCAAGAGCAGATACATTCATACGGTGCACATACACATATAGGATGGTGCAAGGGGACAGGAATTGGGTTATTAAAGAATGGTTTTTATTTTTTTTCATATTGATCAAAATGAGACATCAGGTAATGTTACTTTCATGCTGCCACTTTCACATGCTCACCCTTCCCTTCCCCATGATCTGATCTCCTGGGGAAAAGCAGATCTGACATGGGGGAACGTTGCCAAAGGACAGGACTGGCTTTCAGCATGGACAAGGCAAGCTGCACCTCATGCAACAATCTCTTTCCTCCCTATTGCCATTTGATTTCAGCACAGGGAGGTGAAGCCTCCATTCCTGGTAGCCTGCTTCTTCCTCTTCCAAGACAATCTCCTTTTCTACTCCCTAAGAAGGACTCTGGACCATTCCTAAACTATTTCCAGGCTGTGTAAAGACTGATACAGCATGTGAATAATGTCTCTGAACCAGAGCTGATCTACAAGACATTCACAAGACTGTGAATTCCTACAGGCTAGCACAAGCCTCCAGAGCAATCACGAGTAGGTGATGAAAATCACTACTCTGAATGACAACCTGCTGCTGTCCCACTCCTGCCACTCCTGTCCCTGCAAGAATATTTGGGTTTTAATATACACTTCAAATTCATTGTCCTTCTGCTTTCTTTGGCACAGCAATGCTCTTTTTCAGAGGAAAAAAAGGCAAGAGAATAGCTGCAAAAATGCGCGTGTTGGTGACAGTCACAGCACAGTGATATGCCAACAGTGAGCCCCCGAGCACTTGGGAGAGCAGGTACCTCTGCCAGCAGCATGGCCAAGTCCCACCAGCCCCGCTCAGCAGCCACCAAGTAGCACGCCATGAGTCAGAGGGTGCTCTGGTTATTCATCTCACAATTCATTTAAACTGCAAAAGCACAAGCAGGCTTGATTTTTGTCATTGCTTTTGGCTTCAGCAGATGTCTTGTGGGCAGTAACTGTCTCCTTAATATTCCTGTGAAGCAGCTTTCTGCTATACTGTACTGGGGAAAAGGTAATTGCATCAGAGGCAAACCTCTTCCTTTACAGAATAATTTCCCCACCCTGCATCATGTTTATATTTAATAACAGTGCATATCTGGGGTATTTCAGAACTGGTAGCTCATTAAAATAGCAACCTAGCCATCAGCCATGACATCTCATCTGGAAATACAGAAAGTATACATTTTAAGCCAGCCAATAAATCAAGTGAAATATTAAAACTTTAAATGTGTAAAAAAAAAAAAAA
>VXAA01004286.1:45947-96891 GCA_013399115.1 Anseranas semipalmata
AAAAAAAGGTAAGAGCGAGACTTTAGCCAAAATTAGCCCTTTCTCGGGTTGAAAATGAGGCAGTGCAAACTGTAGGCCCTGCCACTTGTTTTTATTGGGAAAGGGGACAAATTATCATGTGTGGGAGAAGCAGCTCTGTCAGAGAGCCTGGAGGAGCTTAGTCTGTCTGCATCCCACCTATATATTGTCTCTAATTTGGGGGAATGCAGAATTTTCTGGACAGATTCAGCTTCCATGGTCTCACCTGATTACCATCTATTACTTTACAGAAAGGATGATGGGTGCTGGCTGCTAGATTTTAAACATTAACCGAACTATCAACTCACAGCTCCCATTTGGCACCAGGGAGCAGATTCCAGCCACTGTCAAGCACACTAATCCACTTTAAATCTGGCATATGTGGTTTACCATAACTCAGCAAGAAGCACCATATATTCAGATGTTTCATCCATCCTTTCCACCAAAAATCCTTTGTATTTAGCGAGATAAGGGATGCATGCAGTGTTAGAAGAGGCCGTGGAAGGACAACCATTCAATGCTCTGGGGACAAACATCAATTTAATGAGGGCTAGATGGGTGCTAGGAACCTTATCATTAGAGTCTTTCCCACAATTTCAAATATCTAACAAGCCTGCAATGTGAGCAAGTCTGCCTGAAAAGGCTGGTGATGTCGGAGGCTCCATCTGTTGCTCATTCACAGCACATATTGTCGGGAGACCGGGAATGCCACTCTCCCACCTTTTCATACTCTCACACAGTTTTGCATTCATAAGATTTCAGAAGCACATTTGTGGCTCTGCTCAGAGGGGAATATGACAAGACACTTGTCTTGCTTTTGCCAACATGCCTTCTTCACAGACAGCACACTGGTCTGCTGCTGACCTTATTGTCTGGAAAGACAAAATCCCATGGGAATATTTTCTCTTTGTTGTTTTCAGAGGTAGGTGTTTCTTTCCTCTATTTCTTTTTCATTGGTACCAAAGTCCCATGCCTCTAATCAGTTTTGTGCCTTGACTTTCCTGACTGTGCCATAATTTACCCTTCCTTTCCATTTTAGCTTTATGTCATTTCCCTCTTTCCCTGCTCTGTTTGAACATGATCTCATTGAGCAGGGTGCAAGAAGCACCAAGTACCACTGATGTTGGAGTACTTTGGAAGCGGGGAAGGCAGGGTCCAGAGCCATATGGGAAAAAAGTTCAAATTGCTCAAGGACTTTCAACATCTCCACTTTGGAGTGCCCAGCCTGACATGGTTGTGGATGGCTGTCAACAGTACACAAGCCCTACTATCTATTTAAAGGCTTGATTATCCATTAGGTTATAACAAGAGATGTCACTGCAGAGCAAAGTTGTACTATGGAGGGGTGCCAGTGTAAACACACTCCAAGGTGGTTGGGTGACTTTCACTCAATTTGGGAGTTGTGGACAAATTGGCATCAGTTCATGGTATTAATTCATGGTCCAGAGCACCAGAACCCCAAAGTCTAAGTGGAGTAAACTGGACCACAGTTCTTGTTCCTCTGCTCTGCAGGGCATGGATTTCTGAACTTCACCCCAAACTTACACATGCATGAGTGGATGTCATGATATAAACAAGAGGAATAGTTTCAGTTCCCCTGTGGCCCTCAGACATTGCGAGAGTGGGAGGCAGGCCAAAAGACATTTAAGCCCTTGCACCATACAGCACTCATATTGTACTTTATCTCCAGCTCTGAGTCACACCTTTCCTCCAGCCTGGTATGTTTGGTATTTAGGGACATGAAGCAAGAGACGAGTCATGGCTCTGAGACAGAGGAGGTGCAGAAACACTGCAAGAGAGTGGCAGAGGAAGGAGGTAACAAATATTACAACCCCATTAGCTTTCCCAGGAAATTTGAGCTGGTACTAGACACTATTCCAGGGTATTTTCATAGAAAGCAGTTGTCAGTCGCTGAAAAGCTGTTATGAATTAAATGACTAGTGAAAGGAAATTTAAATCAGTGAGGGAGCATCACTGCTGAGTATTTATTTAATTGAATTAAGGTAAAGAGAATTTAAAACACAGAACTTGAGTTCTGAATACCAGAAGCTCAAAGAAACAAAGGAAAATGGAAGTTAATCAAAAACAGCATTTGTACGCAAAGAATGCAGAGATGTTCTTGAAATGACAGCAAATCTAAATGCTATAAAGAAAAAAATCCTGGCTTGTCTAATTATCTGTTGCATGTAAATATTATGGAAGGGGCCTAGGGCACTATCAATTTATCACAAAATAAAAAATTATTACTTACAGACAAGCTTGTGAAGTTCATTTAAGAGGGCAATGTGACTTTTCAAGAGATGCATATTTGCTTTTGCATGTGCCAAAGTAACAACAGACACATAGCCTTTGCAAATGTATCCTTTCTTAACAGAGAAATCCATAGTGATAACATTCTTAATAAATTCAGTTCATGTTACTGTAATTATGTTTGTCTCGCAATACCTTGGGAATTACAGTTAGCTTCAACATTAATTAATTCATTGCAATTTTCATGTGTTATTGACACATTTTACATCCTCTGCTGGATCAAAATTACCCCAGCATAATGGAAATTTTTTCTATGCATGAATTTTCAAAATGCCTTTCAAATAAGCAAAGCATACACAAAGAAAATCAATCTCTTAGGAACATCAGCATGCAAGATGAAATTCCTAGTTCATGATCTGCACCTATTTTTCCTGACTAGTAATGTAAAATCTTAAAATAAATTGAATGCCACAATAGCCAGATCCTTGTCTCATGATTATAGCAAATCATTAAGAACTAGGACTTAAAGTTCAAATTCTAGAAAAAGGCTGTCTGGGAGAAGAAATGAAGGTTGTGATCAGTTTTAAATAACTCACAGGGAAACTTCTGATAGACTTTTCTAGTACCATGAACAGCTCTTGAAGCTTGGTGTTTTGTGTAACTAACATCAACACAAATACCTTGGGTTTAGCTGTCAAAGAGGGAAAAGCATTACTTCAGCCACACAGGAAATAAAAGTTAGAAGTTAGAGGCAGAAATTAAGAGATGGAAAATAAAATAAAAATATCAGGGATAAAGCAGCTGACTGTGAAGTCTCTAAGAATAAGCAGCCAAATTTGCCACAAACAAAATAAGAACAAAGACAAAATCTCACATGTCAACTATACTGCACTGCCTAGCAGCAGAAGTGGTTTATCTCTTTGTTAATTTGGCCTATTTTAGACCTGATTCTGCAGCAATTTATTCTTTCATACTTAAACCATGTTTAATTCACTGCTTGCAGTTCCTGTCACTCCAGACAGCAACGGCAGCAAGCAGGACAAAGAGGAATTTTGTGCAGGAGGTGTTGACATCCACGCTGCAGAGTGCATGGAGGAGGGGCAATCTGACAGATGTCCTCCACTAAGAGGGTGGAAATACCCCATAACAAAACACATAGTGGAGTCAGCTGTTACAGAGTTGTGATCATTTAAAACAAACTTCTTCTTCATGCTTGTCCACAAAAGAGGGAAAAAGGAGGAGAAGGTGAAGCTGAGCAAATACCTGGTTACACATGCCCATTGGGAAGCTGTTTAATCAGAACAGTTACATTTAATAACCGTAGGCACAGCATAGCTTCATCTGGATAACAAACAGACAAGACAGAAAGACTTGAAAGAATATCTCTCTGTCCCTTTGTTGCCATGACAGCCTCATGAAAAATATTAGGCAGAAGATAACACAACCATCAAACTCAGGATGTGAAATTCCAATGAAGTTAGGATATTATCTGATAAACTAGCTCAGAAATTCAGTAAGATTCACTGCCTTCAAAAATAATACATATACGTACCAATGCTGGCGTGAAAGGAATGCAGCAGAGAGAACTAACAAATGCTCCTATTCAGTCCTTCTGGAAAACAGAGACAGAGGGATTAGCAGCAAGGCTTTTTGTTGTAGCCTTCCTTTTCATCATCAAAGAAATATTCAGAGTTCATCTCGATTGTCTTTCTGTCACCCTACCTAGATTTTGGTCTGGTCTCTCATGCTTTAACATTATCCTTAGTGTTGAACAGTCTTGACTGTCGCTCAGAAGGACCAGTTATTAAGCACTAATTTTGCAGTGCAGGCAAGTATTCTGAGATGTCATCAGCAAGACAACCCAATGAAAGGTAGGCCAATAAGTCAAACACTTTTCTGTCTATGGGCTTAACTATGCCAAGAAATCATTACAGACAAGTAGCTACTTAGGGCCAGGACCCAAGAGAGGGGTGCTCTAAGTGCTTTAAGTCTGTGCTTCAAGCACTAACATAGAATCGTAGAATCATCCTTCAAGATCATAGAGTCCAACCATCAGCCTCACCTACTGAGTCCCATCACTAAACTATGTCCCTTAATGCCACATCCACTTGTCTCCTACATACCTCCAGGAATGGGGACTCCACCACTTCCCCAGGCAGCCTGTTCCAATGCCTAACCACCTTCTCAGTGAAGAAATTCCTGCTAATGTCCAATCTAAACCTCCCCTGGGGCAACTTGAGGCCATTTCCTCACATCTTATCACTTGTCACCAGAGAAAAGAGACCAACACCCTCCTCACTGCAACCTCCTTTCAGGTAGTTTTAGAGAGCGATGAGATCTCCCCTCAGCCTCCTCTTCTCCAGACTAAACAACCCCGATTTCCTCATTTGCTCCTCAGCAAGTCTTGTTTTCCAATCCGTTCACCAGCTTCATTGTTCTTCTCTGCACACACTCAAGCAGCTCAATACCATTCTTATAGCCCCAAGACTGAGGCCTGGGGAATGCCACTGGTGACTGGCCATCAACTGGATTGAACTTCATTCAGTATGACCCTTTGAGCCTGGCCATCCAGCCTATTCTTTACCCAGCCAACTGTACACCTGTGCAAGCCATGAGCAGCCAGTTTCTCCAGGAGAATACTGTGGGAAACAGTGTCAAACAATTCACTAAAATTCAGGTAAACAACATCCACAGCCTTTCCCTCTTCGATTGAGCATGTCATCTTGTCATAGAAGGAAATCAGGTTAGTCAGGCAGGACTTGCCTTTCATAAACCCATGCTGGCTGTATCTGATCTCTTGATTGTCCTGTATGTACCATGTGAGGACATTCAAGACGATCTGCTCTCCATGAGGACAAAGGCAGAAAGAGCCCATGCATGTTCAGTCCAGGCTATCCTAAGTTGGGATGGCTCACCTGCAGATTGAAGCTCATGGTCCCAGCTTTCCAGTTTGCTTTCAGACTTCATTTGACATATAGCACAATACTCTCCCCTGTCCTGTTAGTGATCACCTCAGCTTAGGATTGGTCTAGGAAAAAGCTCTAACCATCAAGCTAGGGAGTGACACGAGGCCAGTAATTCCTCAAGTCTTTGTGGCACAGTGGCATAGCCTTTTGAGAAGAGGTGGTGTAAACTGCTTCCCTTCCCAGGGCTCATTTGGAACCCTATAAGGCCAAGGTGGGAACTGAACTTGGGACTTTTGCTGTAGCCTGGTAGATAGATATCTCAACACAATAGTCAAAAGAAGCAGCACCAGCTCATCTCATCATCCTGAGGGAAGAGCATGAACATCTCATCATCTTAAAAAAGAAGGATATTGTCACCTATTGATGCTGTGGCCACGAATTTGGCAGAAGTGCTTGCTTGAAGCTTTGGGTCAGATGCCCAGGTTCCAGACAGGTGTAAGATTTCAGTCAACTCCTGTCTGAGCATTTCCTGAGAAGTCCTCTAACTCCATCCCAGATACTTTGCAATGAGGGAGCTCCTTCTGAGCATGGTACTGTTTTTGGATCTTATCCTGGCACATCTTAGTCTATGTCTATAAAACTAAGTAAGATGGACCAGAGAAGAATATTTGCTACAGGTAACTCTCTGTAGAGCGGAATGACCACAACCACCCTGTAGAGTACTCAGATGGCATTCACCTCCTACCCCAGTGACACTGAGACAAAATTACTATTTGTCTATGTTTTCACAGTGCAAAGAACCTGAAATGTTGAAAATGCATCCAAGCTGAGCCGTGTTGCTATAGCATGAAGCTAAAAGTGTTTCCTGGAATGTGGCACAAAGGCAACTGCTGGTAAAGCTGTTGGAGATACTTCAAGGGCTATATCTCACACATACTGCATATGGGAAGGAATGCCAGGAGTGAATTATTCCCAGCAGACATGTCTCATCATTGCCTTGGAGAGGACTCACTAGCATTGTCCAAAATAGAGCCATGGAGTAATGTAATATAGACATGCCCTCAGCCTCTTCATACCCAGCATATAATAAACAAAGACATTGGTGGATCTCAGTCCTAGGATCCAGGAGTTGGAAGGATCATGAAGTTAGATGACACAGCAACCAGTTTCAGACAAAGCAAACTTTCACATCCTTTACAGCTCTACAACCACTCAAGATCATAGTGGAAGAATACTCAATAACTTTGAGGAACAGGACACTTTCATCAGTCTACTTTTATAGACTGATTTTGCAACTGAAGTTTTGGCAGCTAACTTTTGCAACTTTGTCCAAAGCCTGTAAATAATCAAGACAAGAGCTACTACTTTTGCAACTGTACATGCTTCAAGATGCTGTGAATATCTGATCTTTTTTCATTTCCCATAGTTCTGCTAATTAGAAGAGACATGAACTCTAGAGCACATGGAGGACTGGGGGATTTCTCTTTTCAGTTTGAAGTCTTCTGCTGGCTATCCAAGACTCTAAATTTCAGTGGATAAATTAGAAGAAAGACCGGTAAAAGTGAAAGAAAAATGATACCCAAATGAAAGTGTCTATACCATCCCAAGAAAAAAAAAAAAAAAGCACATGAAGGAACATGATGTTTTAGATGTTGTACCCCTGCAGTTCAGTGAGGCCCAAGCCAGGCCTTGAATTATAAATGAATTTATTTTACTGCCGAAGATGAAATATGGCCCTGTCCAGGGTAAAAAACAGAACATGAGGTCACAGTGATCCTAAAAAAAAGAAGTTGTAAACAAAACCACCTACTGGGTTCTGGCCTGCATGAGTAACAAATTCAGAGATATAAACAACCCAGTCCAACGAAACCAAACATGTGTTACTTGTATCCCCCCTACACACAACTGTCTACAAAGGCATATTCAAGGTATGACACAATTTATTTCAATTTACTGAACATTTCCAAGACAAAAAAAAATGATTACATTTTCCAGTTGTTAGGATCAGAAGACGAATTTGATCTTCCTGCCTTCCTCCCACACACACACTCTACCACATAATTTTTCTCCCATGCATAACTTACGCTGATTTTGCAGCAGGCTTATTTTCTGAAGCCAGCCCTGCAGTGAAAGCACACAGCCCCAGTGCTGAACCAGCACTGTGCCAACAGTCTCTGTTAAAGGCAGGCAGCAAGTCAGCAGCATGAAAACTTCTCATCTTCAGATGGCTGAACAAAGTCGGAGGTTGCCCTCATCCTTCTGAGAAACCCAGTCTGCTCTGTTCCTGGGGACTTTATTCTTCTCCATGTGTGACAAATGAACTGAAAAGACTGTCTCATCATGCAACCCACTCTTCTGTCATATGCCATCTAGTTTCACTCAGTTATCTTTGTACAGAACCCAATAACTTGTATTTGGCTACAGCATATCTTCCAGAAAGACCTCCAGTGCTAATTTGCGAACACAAATGAAAAATTTGCTGCTTCGAAGGCTAGTTCTTTCCCAATGATGAATCACCCTCTCTGTTAAAAGTGTGTATCTTACATCTCTTCTGATTTTTAATTGAAATTCTGATCTGAATGTTGCTTATGGTTCCAGCAGCATTAAGCCAATGAATCACCACGGCTCCAATCCAGCGTGACAGCTCCTAATGTTTAACAAAGCAATCCATAGCATTATGAAATGCAGAAAGCTAAATGGATAAATGTTTTGTGTATACCAAAACTACTGGCACCATGCACTGAGCTGACAGCATTCTAGAAACAGGCAAGCATCAATTTGGATTTTTTAATCTAGTATCAAATATTCAAGAAGGTAAATGTTAGTAGAGATCAATCCCAAACAGAACTTTCAGTAAGAGTTCAAAATCTGCATGCCACAGAAAAATGGACAAGGACGATATCCCATGAATGTCTGAGCTTCAGGCTGAAGCTATGAGGATATTAGTTGTCCCTCTATCTATGGACAGTTTGAAAACTGTGTTGGAAACCTCCCGGTGCTTTCACTGAGGACTTGAACACTGCAATTCATCTTCCTCATCTGCCTGCTTATCAATTTATTCTGCAAACATCAAGGGAGACAAACGTTAAACTTCAGCTGTCTAGACTGGTTTCTTGGTTAGTTATGCTAAATCTTTGCTTGTAGAGGCAACAATTGTCTAAACCATGTTTTCTCACAAAGCTTTGACTCATAAGGATTCTGCTGTCCTCACTTTGGGGTCTGCCTGCCTGGTTCAGCCTGCAGAAAAACAGACTCCCCGTGGTTTCCACAGGTGTGAATGCAGAGAAGAACTGCTGAATTCCACTGAATATAAACACACAAAACTGCTCTCTGCTACCTCTCAAAACACTGAGCATGGGATTGTAATTAAAAATCTTCCTCATAACAAAATCTCATATTCTCCAGCAAGGAGTCACCTTCCCAGTGCCTTGCTTCAGGATGGTTTGAGTGCCCTGAAATGTCTTTGCATATTCATTTTTTTCACACCTAAGCTCCACACTTTTGGAGTAGTTTATACCTGCTTAAGCCTCACAGAAACCAAACTGAAGTTAAGCAGATATTTTGAAAAACAGGGATGTGTTTCACAAACAGCTGTAAACACTGTCATTAAAAGAAAATACTAATATTAGTAAAGCTATAAGCTTAGGCATTTTC
This sequence comes from Anseranas semipalmata, assembly GCA_013399115.1. Lineage (NCBI taxonomy): Eukaryota > Metazoa > Chordata > Aves > Anseriformes > Anseranatidae > Anseranas > Anseranas semipalmata. The sequence continues at coordinate 54,776 of VXAA01004286.1, forward strand.
ATTAATGAACCTCATCAGTTCACATATTCAAAGCACAATGCAATTTTTTTTTTCAGAACAGTCTGTGTGCAATGCCAGTAAGTAACAACAACTCCATTTGTGACAGAACTGAGTTTTCAGAAATGTGCGTGCACATTTTGTGATGGCTTTCTATTTGAAAATACCGGTGTACACATGTCCCTGGAGCGTGTCTGATTAGATATTAGTATTAACAATTACCAGTGAATGGATTCTGGGTAATTTCATGCACTAATTGTGCATGTGTCTGTTCTGTTGCATTTCTGGCAACCAGGTCCATCAAAATAATCCAACACATGAGCCACAGGATACACCCATGGCAGTAATCAGGAGTGAGTTCCTCTGAAACCAGGGCTTGCTACATTGAAATCTGTTATTTGCTGCCTCTCTTTGCAGGGCCAACGCTACAAACAGGAAATCTCTGCACAGGTTGTCAAACCCAGTCGATACATCTGAGTCATGGAAAGAGCATGAAATGATGCAAATACACTGACAGTGCAAAGGCTGGGAAAGGCACCTACTGGGACTGCTTTGCAGCAGTGCACTGGGCTGCTCCTTACCTACAGGAAAAAAACCTGAGTACCCCAACTAATACCCACTATAAACTGAGATTCAAGTTTAAGTACTTAGGAAAACTTAGGATACACACATAAATCATAATCTTTTAGAGGTGCATATAATAATGAGTTTAGGATGCAGTTTATGCATTGTCACATAGTTTAATCATGTGTCTGTGTTAGGTTTTTTCCCTTCATGGATCCAGGTAACACCTTGTTACCATGTAACATACTGGCACTGTAGAAAAATAGAACCAAAGACTCTAAGATGCTTGAAAATCTCTCCACTTAACAGGCAAACAAGGGCTATAAAAAATCCTTCTTCACTCCTTACTCCTTACTTTCACCAGTTGGAAAAGAGACTTAACAACAGAGTGAAAAAAGTAAGGGGAATCAGGATTTAATCATTCTCTATAAATTGCCAAAAAGTTTCAACTAACAAACTGAAGAAGCAAGTCAGTGCATTCCTCACATTGCAAGGAAAGGATACCCAACTTATCCAGACATGCATAAGGTTTAACTGCAGAAAATCTCACAACCAAGGAGACATCAGAGTAGGGATAGAAGAATAAAAGACACCCTCCCAGCACCACACACACCAACATAGGAATCAATATACAGAAAATACTGCACTATTTCAAAATCAATAAAGTCAGAGAAATTTAAAGTGCAATTCTTCTACTATATCTTGGTCATTTGAAAGTTATATCTAACTCTGAGCTGGTCACCTTTGGATGCCTTCATAGCTGTTCAAGAGAAAAGGTACTTCTGAGAGTGATTCATCTCACCATTATGGTGATTCTAATACCTTTTTGCTGGTGGTGATCTCTACCGAATTTTTTAACAGAGGAGCATGTGCACACACACACACATATGCCACATGGAGTTTTAAGAGGATAATATCGTACCAAACAAAAATAACATACTTTATTCCTTGTCAAGATTATACTGAGAAGATAAGAACAGCTTGTTGTTATACACAGGAACACACACACACAAAATCACTTTCACCTTGTAATGTTCTCCTAGACTCCCATTTTCATGGAATTTGCCACATGCCCATCTCTGCAAGCTTAGGAACTAAGCACTGAAATCCCTACCAAAGGCTACCCTAGAGGCACAAATTCAAAATTACTCTGCAATAGGTTTAAACACTAGTAATATATATATATATATATATATATATACAAACTTTATATATATACAAACTTTATATATATATAAACTTGGTACTTACTATTACATGTTGCTGTAACCAGTTTGTACAAGTTGCAGCAACCTTGTGCAAAGGAGGCTACTCTTCTTGCATTATGACATCACTAAATACCATTATTTAAAAGAATGACAAAGATTTTAGGGAGATTTATAGGTTTATAACAGATATGAATCCCCACATCCTCCAGGAAAGAGCTGTCTGTCTCAGTCTTATCAGAAAACCACATCCACAGGTGTCCCTCTCTGCATGAGTGATAAAGGATGTCCACAGGACTAGTTCAGACTTTGACATCTATATTTTAGACATCTGAAATTAGGGTAGGTCAATAACACTCTGAGAGCAATGCCACTTATAAAGAAGAATTTTAAGATATTTTTATATCAAGCATAAACAATTAGTTTTCCTACTCAGCTAGATAAAGAAAAACTTTAGTGATGGCAGAAAAATACCATGCAATCTGGTAAGCTCAGGGACCAAAGCAGGGCTAACCCATTGCTCTTCCCACCCCAACCTGGATGGTTTGAGATGGTCCCACCACATCCTCCTGGCCCAGCTGAGTGCAAGTGCTCCACAGGGACTCTGACCTGAACTTCACGTCTGTTTGACTCATACTCATTTACAGAGGTCTTGTAAAACAGTTTTAAGTGTCTACATGAACCCTATTCCATCACCTTCACTGCTGTTACCTGCTCCTTAAAGTTCAGCTGCATTTGCTGAGCTGAGGAAATGAGAGAAATGCAAACAACTCCCATACCCCTCCACCGGTTTGGCATCAGTCCACTGTGCACCTCCACTGGCTCACCAAACACAAAATGTTACTGGTGCAGCTAAATAACACCTCTCACCAAGCCACATCAGCTAACAACGCCTAAAATGGGGAACCAAATGTCAATATATCATTTTAGTATTCTGCAGGAGTGCTAACATATTACATCCAGTTATTTTGGAGTGTTTTGTTCAGACCAGCTCCAAGCCTGCAAACTCACATTCATGTCTTCTGCTCACAACCTCTCCTCAACCCCTGTGGGGGAACTGTTTTTAGGGTAGGTCTTGGCAGCAGGGTTAGTCTGCGTTCCTGCACAAAGACTGCTTTCCTCTGCCATACACAAGATAGAGAGATACCTTATTGGGGGGCTGCAGCACAAACAGCTGAGGGTTTGAGATTTGCTTTGGATTTGGACCAGACTGGCAGATTGTCTACCTTGCAGATGAACTCAAAAACTGTTATGTTACTCCTGCCACCCTGCCCTGTAGATTGATAAAAGGGACTTGTTTTCTTGTCCCCTTAACTCCTCCTTTTGGCGCTGGAAGTTGCCTGGATTGTTGCAGCATTTAAAGACCAATTCCTGCTCATTGTTTTGTGATGTTTCCATCAGTCTTATGCCAGATTTGAACAGGAACTCTCTCCTGACAGCCTGGAAGCCTGCCTGGACCTGACCTTGTCTACGTTAAGCTTTTGGTAGGGATACAGTAATACTTATCATTTGGGAAGTACCCAGAAATCAGAAACCGAAATTTCTAAGCAGACAACAAAAGGACTCCCAAAAGAGAAGCCTTAGCATGGGAAATAAATAATATGCTGAAGACTGTGTTCAGGATGACCACAGAAAGCAGCTCTGTACTCGACAGCTCAGTAGTGTCTGTCTGATACTGCTTCTGTTGAATTACTGAGATTATTCTAAATACACCGTGTAGTAGTGCCAGTTTGGGCTCAAGGCTGCCTTGCAAAATAGCAACTGACCAGCTCAGGGGGATTTTGTTGGCTGTCTTCACTGCCCACATTTCCACAACATGACATGCTTCTGCATCAATGCAAAATGCCATCAGCATCCTTTTTTCCTTGAACACGACTTTCATTCACTGCCACAACAGCATATCCCTTCCAGTTGTTGGCTTGATCTACTGAAGTGGAAGGATAATGGCACTTCCAAGCAAGTTTTCCCACAATGCCAGTATAGTCTTGTATTGGAACAGCTGGTTAGCAGAGCTGAGAGTTCAAACTAAGACATGGGTTTACACAGCACTGAAGCGGACAAAGCAACGCAACTAGAATTTTGTGTGTGCTCACACTTCAGTGAAGACATGTCCTTAATATAAATGACTCTGTCATTTTGTAAGCAACACTTTTCAACAGTAAAAGGAGAAGTTAAGTTTGTATTGAATGTTAGAAGGTTGGGGGCCAAAATCGTTGATCTGGAGACAAGACATTTCTGGAAAACAAAATCAGTTTCACTCATGTGGCTATCACACAAATGGGATTTTGTTCTAGTTTGTCATATGGCATTTAAGACAAAGATATCTTTTTTTTGTTTGTTTGTTAATACTTCTGTACTGAAATATAAGCTATTATGGTGTTGCCTGCAGAGTGGCACACCTTCGAGTGGTCTACATGGTTTCATGTTTTTGTTACAAAGCAAAGACTGAGAAAATCAGATCTGAGAACTCTGGGGAGAAACTAGCTGCAGTGAGGCAGTCATGGAACAAAGATACATCTTGGTGAATCCTGAATTCCTACAAAGCAGGTTTGGCATGGCTCATAGAAAGGAATTCAGACTAGAAAAATGAAGGCTTGGTTTTAGTTCTCAGGAATAACAAATGGCATAACCAAGAATATGGCAACAGTTGGTGGAGCATGAGGAAGGAAGGAAGGAAAAGTCCATATGGATAGGGACCAAAGTCAGGAACAGGTAGCCCTTCAAAGGGACTGCTCCTCTCCTGGCAGGTTTGCTGAGCATGGCTGGTGAGAAACTGCTTCCAGGATGCACACTAATGCAGGAGGGCTGGCAAACAGACTGGGCAAGGTCAAACTGCAGTCCGCAGAAAGGCAGAGACAAAGGTAAAATCAGTTGGGTGGATCAACAAAAGAAACTGAGTGTAAAAATGTAAAGGTAGAAACAATGGCATGGACAAAACAGTATCTGGCTTGATCTATTCAAAAAAGAGAGAGGTTTTACTGGGCTGAGAAACCACTATATAATTTCACGTTGACATCTGGCTGTTATAAGTATTTAGGTAATGCTATTAGATAGAGAGTTTTACTAATAATTCTAATAATTGCATCACTCAGGCACACTTCAATGTCCTAGATAAAAGACTGTAAAATAAGTGTGATGAGTAATAGGAGGGTCAATTACTTCTAGATGGCTTGGGTTGCAGAGTTCTCCACCAAATAGCCAAAAAAAAAATAAAAAAGCAGACTATGCAATTTTGTATTGGTCTTGTAATTGCTGAAACCATTTTTAGAAGATTTGATCATTAAAAATAAATTCCAAACACTAGGAAAGTGAATTTATATTAAATGGAAAAGTACATGAAAGTAGGTCTGCAAGTTCTTCTCTGAAGACAGAATATTATTAGAAATCATATTTGAAAATCCATCATATTTGAAAAGTCATGGCAGTCAGGTGAAGTCCCCAGTGACTGGAAAAAGGGAAGCATCACTTCCATTTTTGAAAAGGGTAGAAAGGAAACCCAGGGAATTACAGACCGGTGAGCCTCACCTCTGTGCCTGGGAAGGTCATGGAACAGATCCTCCTGGAAGTAATGTCAAGGCACATGCAAGACGAAGAGGTGATCCGAGACAGCCAGCATGGCTTCACCAAGGGCACATCGTGCCTAACCAGTCTGGTGGCCTTCTGTGATGGAGTGACTGCATCAGTTGACAAGGGAAGACCAACCGATGTCATCTACCTGGGCTTCTGTAAGGCCTTTGACACACTCCCACACAACATCCTTATCTCTAAATTGGCGAGATATGGAGTTGAAGGGTGTACTATTCAGTGGATAAGGAATTGGCTGGATGACCACAACCAGAGAGTTGTGGTCAATGGCTCTGTGTCCAGGTGGAGGCTGGTGGTAAGTGCTGTCCCTCAGGTGTCCATCTTGTGACCAGTGCTGTTTAATATCTTTACCAAGGACATGCATGAGTGCACCCTCAGCAAGTTTGCAGATGACACCAAACTGAGTGGCACAGTTGATACAACAGAAGGAAGGGATGCCATCCAAAGGGACCTGGACTAGCTTGAAAAGTGGGCCCATGTAAACCTAATGAGGTTCAACAAGTCCAAGTGCAAGGTGCTGCACCTGGATTGGGGTAGTCCCAGCCATGAGCACAGGCTGGGAGAAGAAGTCACTGAGAGCAGCCCTGCGAAGAAGGACTTGGGGGTTCTGGTGAACGAAAAGCCCAACATGAGCCAGCAGTGTGTGCTTGCAGCCCAGAAGGCCAACTGCATCCTGGGCTGCATCACCAGAGGCGTGGCTAGCAGGGAGAGGGAGGTGATTGTGCCCCTCTGCTCTGTCCTCATGAGGCCCCATTTGGAGTACTGCGTCCAAGTCTGGGGCCCCCAGCACAAGAAGGAGGTGGAGCTGTTAGAGCAGGTCCAGAGGAGGGCCACAAAGATGATCAGAGGGCTGGAGCACCTCTCCTGTGAAGCCAGGCTGAGGGAGTTGGAGATGTTCAGCCTGAAGAAGAGAAGGCTCCAGGGAGACCTCATTGCAGCTTTTCAGTACTTAAAGGGGGCTTGTAAAAAAGATGGAGAGCAACTTTTTACCCAGGCAGATAATGATAGGACAAGGGGGAATGGTTTTAAACTAAAAGAGGGGAGATTTAGATTAGCTATTAGGAGGAAATTCTTCACTCAGAGGGTGGTGAGGCACTGGAACAGGTTGCCCAGAGAAGCTGTGGATGCCCCATCCCTGGAGGTGTTCAAGGCCAGGTTGGATGGGGCTTTGGGCAACCTGATCTAGTGGGTGGCATCCCTCCCCATGGCAGGGGGGTTGGAACTTCCAACCTAAGCCATTCTATGATTCTGTGATTCTATGATTCTCTGAAATGAAAAGGACTATTTAAATCATCTGATCCTGGAAATATCTGTATAGTGACTAATTGCAAACATTTCTGCTGCTTGCTTGGAGCTAACTATTTCTTAATGGAGAAGGACATAAAAAGATGCTTGGGTGTTGTACAAAAGATTGGAGAGCTGGGTAAAATTCTAGTCACAATATTCAAGATTTCAAGTTCAGAATTAAACAGATGTAAAGCAGCACTGTTCAGGTGGCCAAAACAACAAGTACTTTATTTTCTGGGAGAAAAGGAAAATAACTTGATTTGTGTGTCTTTGCAGCAAGAAGACTGAGAGGTAGGTTAAACCCAGACAGGATGGAGAGAAGATTTCTATATGTATATAAAAAGGCATTGGTTAAAAAGCGAGTTGATTAAACAACACATTAAAGTGACTGACTATGCACACATTTAACATTGAGATGGGAAGGTCTCTTAACGTTAGAGGAGGAGGTCATGGAGCAAACTTTTGGTCAAAGCAGGGGCACAAAACCTAACTAGAGTTAAGATGGAGCTCAACTATGATATGGTTGCAGCAAGAGGTAGTGACTCCAATGCTCAGGAAGGCTCTCCTGCCCATTGCTTGCTTCCAGCTATTAAAATGCCACAGACAGCAATGCAGTGGAGCTTATTAAAAAATGCTGGAAGGTAGGCCCTGGACATCTTCCTCATTGTCTCCTTACTAAAACAAACAATACACGAAATAATAGCAGAGGAAACTGAAGACACCATAAGATCAAAGGTGCAATATTCAGCTGGTGCTAATGCTCCAATATTGGACTCCATGATTTTGCTTTTGATGCAGTGCAGGATTCTGGCTATTGGGCTGGAACTGCTGATAATTGTGTGGCATTGATTTTTTTCTTTCTTTCTTTTATAGTACCAGAGTCAATTTCCCTCTTTGCTGATGCACAGAACTTGCCAAAGCACATGAGCTGGAAGGGAAGAGCTTGGACTTGATGAAATATCCCCCCTCCATCGCTAGCAGTGTCTTCAGCGATGAAGAAATAACATCTCATCCCTACAGTAGGCATCCTGTGATACTACTGCCCACAGTGCCAGTGATTGCCTCTAGCATCAAAGAGTTTGTCTGCAAGGACCCCCATTGTCTGAGTCATTTACCTTCAGAGAGTGTCTACGTGCAACCACCCTCCAACCACCACCCTGCAGTTGCAACCAAGCTGGCCTTCTGTTTGCTATGTGGGATACTGATAACAACACCTCTCTAGCAGCTGAGAATTCAGGAACAGTCTCAAAATCTTGCTGGGAAGGTGGGTAAATATTCAAGCAGACGGCTGCCGCTGAGCTCTGCTGCAGCTACTCCTGCTGTTCTGTGGGAAGCTCAGTTTTAAGACAAATTGGCCCAAGCACAACATAAGGAAGCATGCTGAAATCATGCCTGGTAAACAAGAGGAACAGTAAACTGAAAAATAATGGACCAAAACAGCTGTGGCAGAAACTAAACCTAAATAATGAGCAAAAAAAAATGAGGGAATAGTCTAAGGTCGTCCTCTTTCTCTTTGGGGGGCCTTAAAAATAGCTCCAATGGGGGAAAATCAAAATAAAGCACAGAGGGAATAAAACAATGATTTATATTACCCTCATGGCTGCTAGCCCATTTTGTCCTGGGACCCTCCTGCTCCTCAGATATTTCCCACTTAGAGAACAGAGGGGACACCCTTCATATAGCCACAGCCATCAGCTTCACCTATGTCCTGAAGGCTACCCAAACATCAGACTTTACTTCTTCTCTCAATCATGGATGATTTTTCTTGCTGTATTCTGTTGCTTTGCTGCCTGTTTAGGACAAATCTGGATCAGAGTATCAGGAGAGCATCAGCACATGTTCAGACCCTAGGACCAAAGAGGCAACTAACAGCAACACTATAAACATCTCGGTGCTTGGAGGAGCTTGCCATGTCTTGGAGTTGTTGAAAGATCATTTGCTGTGCCTGATTAACTGCAAATAAAGAGTACACTTACTTCTTACCCTTTCCTGTAAGTTGTAGCATGCACAGCCCCAACTGTGGAGCACAGCATAGCTGTTATTTTTAACCACTTCCAAGCTACATTCAATTCTTTACATCTTCTTTAGTTATAAGATTAACTCATTTTTCTGAATATTAGAGTATCAGGGCTATTTGTGGGGAAGGGTGAACAATGGGGATTTACCATATGCTTTATGGGCTAGCAGTTGATTCTTACATGCCCTCCAAGAAGTCCCTCCCATTTTCCATTTTCATCCACTTTATTTATATCTCTGTTTTTGTTTTTTTTTTTGTTGGTGGGTTTTTTTTTTTTTTTTTTTTTTTTTTTTTGCTTTGCTTCTCTCTGGCAGCACCATAGAAGATAGCTAGTTTTGCCTGACTAACACTGCACTATTTAGCATTCTAGTGCTATGTTGCCATTCTTAGTATTTAAAGACTCTGCTAATTTAGACACAGCAGACAAACCCAGAGGATGCCTTGGATTGGTCACAGCAAGACAAAGTCTGCAAAGAAGGAGAATCCCATCCCATTCACTGAGAGACCTGGGATTCTGGCATTCAAACCTCTACCTGCTTCACACCTCTCTGACCTCAAGCTTGAATCTGAATATGAGCCTAAGAGTGACAGAAAATAATTTTACACAAATCTGCACGATGTGCTAGAGCCCCAGTGCTCCCCAGAGGACCACACAGCTGTTTACTATGACTAGCAAGCAGAAAACATGTGGCTAACAATAATATCTGGCACCAGTGGGTCCATTCCATAGCAGTGGAAAACCAAGAGGTTATTAATCTTGATTATTATTATTTTTTTTAAGCTCTGACAGTCTAAAAACAGATTTGTTTTGTTTTGTTTTTAAACTGAAATAGAGGACAGTTCATGACAGCTAGAACAGCAGGTGGCTGGTGATCGATTCATTTTAGAGAAAGATGACTAATTCTCTCCTGTCACACATGAAAGCTATTTCAATATCAAACAAAGAGTCTAATTTTGAGAGACTGCATTATCCTCCAAGCACTTGAACCCTGAGATCTTCCTTTTCTATTTCACACAAAGTTTTCTTTACAACTCATGCACAACTTCTGTAACATGCTTCTTAGGAGATTATGACACAAACTGCTCCCTTGCGTCAGGGAGTGTCATCTGTTTGCCAATGCAGATGCATTAAATCTCATTCATTCTACTGAGGAACGTGTAGTGGTTGTCACAGTGTGAGCTTCAGTTAGAGACATGGAAGAAGAAGAAGAAGGTGTCAGAAGGAGAGGGAAGAAAAGGAGGCATTTATCATTTTGTCTAGTGTGTAGAAGCTGAGGATTTCAAATAAAGTTTTGTAATATTTGAAGTAAAATAAATAGATAAGGTGTTTTTTTCCTCTTTAATCCATGAGGATAGATCCCAGTGCTATTCAGATGGCTTAACAATGATGTAGTGGGAGAAAGCAATCCTAAAACCTCTTGCATTGAATTTTGAAGGATTTTGGCAGTAGAGCTCCTCCCACAAATACTTTTCCCACCTTTTCTTGGAAAAGGAAGACTGGCCACTGCTTAAGACCTTCTTCCACCCATCTACCCTGACCACCAGAAAGACACCAAAGATGTTGTACAGGACCATGTTAGTTAGAACAGCTCATAGATTTGCAATAGGAACTTATCTCTTTGGAGCCTTGGGATTGAGACTGGTACCCCATCCTTTAGTCTTTCATGAAGCGTAGGATGGTGAAATAGGTGGATTTGGCTCAGATTGCTTCAGTGGTTCAGAAGTAGCAGGTAAGACAAAAATTCAGATCCTATCTACACTGGACTAGAGGTGCTTGATCAGTTTGGACATCATTTAAAAGCTCTGATGGCACAGAGTCTGCCTTAGCGAAAATGTCTTCTCTTGAAAACAGCAAGACAAGGAAAATCAAGCTGTAACAAATGTCTCTTGAGCACGTACAAGCTTGTTTTTCAACAAAGGGTAAGTGGGAATGTTTAACTGCTTTTCATGGGAAGAATAAATGGCATATTCTCAACACAGAGTGTAAGCCAAGTAAAGAAGAAACAAAACTCTCTAATTCCACCTAAGTAGACCTGGCAGTCAAAGCTTCACTTCAAATGTTTAATTGCTGGCAACATAAGAAACAATTGAAAATGGGGTCTAAGCATGAGACATATCAGACATCTTTATTAACCAGCACAGCAATTAGCTCTGTCTAAAATTATGCATTTGGTGTATGCAAAATTTGACTGCAACTGCTCAAAACATAAAGAAGAACCATCCATTCTAATTCTTCACCCTCCAATACACAAATTATGAAGTACTTATATTTCATCCTGGGCTTACTCTGAATGCTTCTTAATTCCATTTTATCTAATCCCACGTGGGCTGGGACCACAGTCCTTGATAAGCAATTTACAGGGTGCTGAATGGTAAAAGTTAAGGAACTCCCACCAGGACCATGCTTGGCTTGCTGGCTTCCTGGCTTGTTTTGGTGCCCAGCAGCGCACAAGGAAATCTAAACAGTGAAACTGCACTTGGGGGTATTGTCTGTTAAGGAAATTTTATATACTCAGAACCATGTAATAACTTATAAAAAATAAGAGGAAATAGAACAATAAAAGGTTAACAGAAACCAAGCAACAACCTCAGCTCAGGGGAGAAACTATTTCTGCAAATTGTGTGACACTTGAAAATAAGACTGAAGTAATAAAAGAGTCAGGAGAGCCTGCAAAGGTCAAAAGGAGATAAGCATTGTTCCAACGATTTAAAAGCATCTTCTTTGTGCCATAAAGACCCATAAGTGCAGCACTATCCAAAACCAATTGTCAGATGAAGTGCTTTCAAAAGACAAGACAACATCCTTCAAGCCCTGAAGTGGTTATTTTTAGAAAAGTTACTACACTCACACTCCTACCTTCAGCTTGAAGCTAGTGGTTACATGAGTATAAATAATGAGAGCTAAGAAATGAAAGGTCAAGTGTTTATGCTCCTGTTTAACACTCCCTTGCTAAGCCTTGCCTCACTGCAGCAGGATTTCAGAGTGGTGAGTGGTACATGGCTGTGCAGTTGGTGCTCCAGGTTACTGAGCGAGTAAAGGATAAAAGGGTAACCTAGATTGGAAGTCTACTATTTCTGTGAAAGTGTCTTACATTTTCATTTTAACTTTGATAACAGCAGGAGGCTTTGAATAAAGAAGGGCAATATATGGCATTTAAATAGCAGAGCTAATGTAATTATCTGTAAGTTGGAACAATTATATAAAAAATCATGTAATAAAGAAAGGAGGCAAAGCACTCAGCCATCTGAAATGAATCAAATGCCAGAAGGGACCTGAGTCTTCATTACAAACTGATGACCTGCTAAATTACATTGCCAGAGCACACACAAGCACATCATTGACAGGTTAATTCCAGCCTGCTTCTGTGGAGAGATGAGAAATCCTTCTCTCAAGCCCATACCCAAAAAGTGGATAAAAAGAGCAATGACATTGAAAGACTTCATAAGGATCTGCTGGACCTCACTGATGCTCCACCAAAAAATGATTAGAGAGGTTACAGGAGGTTTCATATTTCTCTGGTCATCTCAGCAGAGAGGATCTAATAAGTGAAGTAATGGATAGGTTGAGAGTGCTTCAGTGAAGACACTCACTGACCCATTAACTCTAGGAAGCCAGTTTTTCTCATAAATGTACTTTTTCAAAGTGTTAGTGCAAAGAGGTACACACATGCTCCTCAGGAGTACAAGTGGCGGTGAGACTGAAGCATCGCTTTGAGCACAGAGGAGGAAGTGTTCCTGGAATACAACTGCACCAAGCAGGGCACTGGAGGAGAGAACTGGCTTTGGGATGACATGAGGCACCAAATCTAAGCTAGGTGCTCTGCTGTGGGTCAAGGCTTAGATGAATGTGGCAGCACTGAAATAAAATGGTTATCTGTTTTTTAAGATCAACACAATGTTGTGCTGCAGCTATACACACACACTCAAAACTTTCTCGGGGCATGCCATATATACAATACAGCAGTTTCCCTGCTCTGGCTCTTTCTATGGACTTGGAGCAACTGTTTTAACCATAATATTCACACACATGTAAAATAGGACCATTGGGCCTTTTCACCTTTCCTGTCTGCAGTGATACTGATGAGCTTGGTCCTGGCAGCTTTAACAGCAGACCAAACGGGTTTATCACAAAGTTGCACTGCCCTAGGAAAAGGGCAGTCCAGACTATTCTGTCCCTTAGGATAAGAGGGAAGAGTTTTTTGGTGGTTCTTCAAACACAAGGTCTGCTTATGAGCCTGGTCTTCTGCAGAGCAGGGCTGTACAGCACTTTGCCCACCTATGCTCGGTTCTGCTCTCGCTGCAGGGGTAATAAACCCCCAGGGGCTACCAAGAGATGCAGGAAGCAAGCCAAAGCAATGACATACAAAGGATGGTGAGGTCAGTTTAAAAAAGGCAGGATCCCTAAGCAGAGAGGACACAAGGAACAGACACAAGTCCTCATTCTTGTGAGAAGTCACAGCTTTTCACAGGCATCGGGCAAAAGGGAGCATTGCATCCTTTCCCAGAGAGGGAGGGAGGTACACCAAGGTCTGTGACCATGTTAGATAGCTGGACACCTTCATACTCCCCTTCCTGGTTTATCTGGGGAAATTATCTATGCTCAAAAGGCACTTTAAAGATAAGGAAAAAGCTTTTACAGCTACATATGTATAGCCAGGAAGAAATCAAAACATCATCTGCCTTGCAAAGGGCAGCATAAGTCTCTGCAACCTCCTTCAGTTTTCCCTTAGGGTAGATACACTGATAGTTGTTCTACTTGTACCATCAAACCAGTCATTAAACACAGAGCACAACACAGGAGATGTACAAGTAGTCACAAAAGCTTTTATTGTAAATAAATATATGTATGTTTCAGAGCAGAATGCTTGATTTTTCTCACAGAGGAGCTATTTTAGGTCCTGTCAAAAAAAAAAAAAAAAAAGTTCACCTTAAAGACAGAAACATAGTGAATGATATTTCCAAGATGATTAAGCTGTTTAGGGTAAGAAAATCACTTGTAGGTACATCAATATCAACATACCAGTTGTACATTTCAGACACGCACATTATTACAACTGTGTATGGGTACAGCAAGAATCACTAATTAGCTACATCAATTTGCCTGCAATTTTCAGGCCTGCTTATTTAGATGTGTTGATTTTGATGGCTGTGCAGAAGTGTGAAATTTGGGCACAGGCAGCAAAGACTTCCAAGGTAATAGATTTGCAAATCACCACCTACCATGCCAGCTAAAAGGCACCTCTGAAACAAGACACCCAGATGGTGAAGTTGGGACTCAGGAATGTTGAAAGCAAAATGGGAGTACTGCTCGAAGTTGTTATCCCAAGGGAAGTGTGAGAAGAGACAGCTGCCTGGCTGATGAGAACCAAGTGAGCAGATAACATACAGAACAACCCTATGGGGTGGTTTGACAAGAGAAATGAGGTAGTGCTGGACAAACAGATGTGTAGGAAGTGTTTCCTGTGAGCATTGGCCAAGGGCTTTGATTCACTAGCCACAAACAACCACTATGAACAATGTGGTCCACACAGGTAACATCTACTGTGGAGTAAGGATATTTGCTGCTACACTCAGAAGGGCATCTCCGTACACTGCTCTCCCAAGGAGACAGCAATGCCAAAGACACCTTGCTGCACCAACATAAGCTGTCCAGCTCTCACACACTTCCAGTTCTCTGGTGCAAACTCTGGGGGCTCTGCAGTCAGAGCTCAACACCACAGGCTCCCCTGCTTCTCCTGGATGGTTCAAATAGGATAGCGATCACTGCTAAGAGACAATCTAGGAAACTGCTTCTGTCTGTCAGCCATTAATTTGCATCTGATTCCTAACCCCAGCTATGTGGAGGACAGAGTACAAGGTCTCTGGGTTGCTGCTCTTGGGCGAAGGCATGCTGATGCTTACCCTTGGAAACTCTTTTGTCAGCTTCTGGTAAATGCAAGGTGCTGTAAGGTGGGCTGGGGAATGGATACTTAGGGTAAGACTTCCAGGTCAGTTCATTTCAACCAGCATCTTACGCAGTCCTTGGCTGTTCTCTTAACATCCTTCCTTCCTATTGCTCTTAACACAGGGCACACACAAGACCCTGCTGCATGGACTGATTTCTCCAAGAAAAATTTGAGGTGTGCAGGCTGGAAAGAAACTGAGAAGCACACCGGGCAGGTAGTTAAGGGACATACACAGAATCACAGAATCACAGAACCATTTAGGTTGGAAAAGAGATCCAAGATCATCCAGTCCAACCTATAACATAACACTACCATGTCCTCCACTAAACCATGTCACTAAGAATACCATGATTATACATCTTGCGCTCCATATAAAAGTGCTCCAAAGGGACAGTTTTTATTCTGCTCAATTTGACATTTTATCCTAAGTTTCTTCACATAAAAGCGGATAGTGCCTTTGAGTATCCAAGAACATTTGATTAATCTGCTTTATGGAAAACTCGGAAATGATGCTAGAGAAAGCCTGTCTATAATTGGTCCACAGACTTGTTTTATACACACACTTTGGAAACTCTTTGAGAGCACTGAACCAGAGCCAAGGCAAAAGTGGAAGCTAACGGTGACTGTATTTTGATAAGACCTGGGGGACAAAAACAGCCCAGTTCCCAGACTTCCAGCAGAGGAAACCTCCATCTTCCCATGATCATTTAGTACCTAATAATTAACTGCAGGTTGACTAGGGTTCTGATGTGTCTGTAGTCAGCAGTGTATTCAGACCACCCAACTACAACTTGTGCCTGATTTTGGCACCACTTTCACTCTCCTTCCGAGCTTGACTCTCCTATCAGCCTTGAAGGCTCAGGATCAGAGAAGAACTCCTCTTCCTTTTCCCTAGACAAAAGCAAAACTGTTCTCAGACAGTTTTCATTTTCTTTGTGGTCACTTAAGCAGCAGAACCATTCATGTTTTGCTTTGATGTGGGGGAAAATCACTTTAAAGTCATTGAGGTAATTTCTTTGAATGGTGGCTACAGGCTTGCACAGTTCATTGTGCACTAAACTACTGAAATCATTAAATATATCATTACAAAAGGTAACTGAAATAAATGCAGTTTGGAGAACTGCTTGGAAATGTGGTCCAAAGCCTATTAATGAATTGTTTTAGCAAATTTTTCTAGTAATTGGGAAGTGGGGATAAGACACAGCCTGTTTATGTCCCCAGTTATTGAAAGGTCCAGCCAGTCCCAAATGTTGAGGTACCAACCACTCTGTTTTCCCTGTAGAATCTGGTAGAGCAAAAAGGAGCACATTTTCAATGCAAGAAGTAAAACTTATCCATACATTTCTCATTATCCACCTAAAGATAAATATCTGGTCCCTTAGCTAAATGTATATGGAGTAGCCATAAAAGAAAGGGATCTGGTCTGGTTTTTGTCCTGTGATCCAACTGTTAATCGTTACAAAGCAGAAATGGCTTGTGCATATTCAGTGAAGCGTTTCCCCTGGGTCTGGTAGCAGACAGACATGAAAACGTGGTCTGTCAGGGCAATAAGCGAGATATTGCAGAAGAGAAACCCAAGTCTGGCTCTGAGATTTGGACAGAAAGAGCTCAGCTCTGCTAGACAGTAAAGAAAGACGATCAATACTGACCGTTTAGATTTAGCCTGATGAAAGCCTGTTTGAAGGCATAGCTATGGGTTAATGATTTGGGTGTCTAGGGCTCAAATGTAAATGCCTGCTTATAACGTAGAAACTGTAAAATGTAAAAACTACTTCTCAAAGTTGATGGTAATTCTGAAATAGTTTAAATGAGAATTGTTTTCCTTATACAGTCTCTGACACCACCTAACTTCAAAGCACGCACCAATTAATTGCATTTGTTCAGCTCAGTGACTATAGGGGTAGCAGACCCCCTGTGGCACTTGGGTCATACTCAGGGGAGAGACAGTCACTTGTCCCAGGGATGATGGTACACCGTGAAGACAGGTGTGACTACAGAGACGTGGTTTATGAGAGTACAGCCTCTATGAGGATGCAAAGGCCAAAGATGGGGAAGACAGGAGTGAGCAGCAGCAGCTGAATTAGGTCCCTTTCACTCTTTGCAAGAAGACCCAGGCCAAAGTGCTATCCACCACGGCAATGATACCATTAGCACAGCATCTGTCATAGAGGAAGAGGGGATCTTCATAATGGCTGGAGGAGAAAAGAGGGCCCTAATCCAGCAAGGTGTGCTAAATGACAAACACATAAGGAATCCCATTTGAAAGGGTTACGATTTAAATTAGTCTTGTCCTAGAACATTTTCCTGGATTTAGGCACGAGGCAGAACTGCTGGGCAGGAAAGAAGTGTCTGATATGGACAGATTTGGGTGGATTTTGGGTGTTGTTGTTCCTAAAGTTTAATGTACTTTTTTAAGTGATGCAGAAATGATGAAGATGTTTCCTTTATCACCATTCCTGCTCTGACATGCAAGTCTTGATCTAGACAACCCTCAAAAAGCTAAAGAAGAAACAGGAATCTTTCCTGTCAATGCAATGGACTTTGTTTCATGTCTTTACTTTGGACTTGGATTGAAATTTTCTAGCCAGTGACTGTGAAACAACAGAGAAGCCTGTTACTATGGTTCATAAGCTATCGTGCTTTTTTTTTTTCAACCAGAAACAAAACAGCAACATTTTCAGATGGAGTTAATTCCACATTAAACAGAATTAATTCTTCTTATGTGCCTCCAGAAATGATGAGATAAGTTTTCATTTCCATAAAACACCCTAACTTTGGAAGCTTCAGAATGTGTGCCAGCTCTGTGTCTTTTGAATAATGAAATCACTACATTTGGTATGAAAACATAGATTACAGCAGTTTAATTAAGACAGTTCTGGAAAAGTGAACAAATATTAGAGCAAATGTTCAGTATTAAATGAAAGACAAATTATTGCATTTTGTTTGGATAGCTTATATGTTTGGCAGGGGAAGACATGTCCTAAACAAAGACAGCATTCTTCCTGCTATTCCCAGAGTGGATCTGTATTTAAAGGTGCAGACAAGATGGGTTTCAATCACAATATTGGGCTAATCAAGTGCAGCCTGAAGCAGAAGAGAGAGTAAACAGTTCCTACTCAGAGATGGCCCCTCTTTCTTCTCTATATGTAGATCCAGTGTTAGGAAGTCTGGTTCTCATTTGCTTTCCAGCACAGATGAAGAATCCAAGCAGCTTATGTAGGAACATTTATTAATATTAAAACTCAAGCTAGTGGAATTCAGATTTCTTTCCTGAGGGAACTTCAAGGCACTGGCATTTGGTTTCATCCTACATCACAAAAGAAAAACAAAAAAATACTTCACTTTGACTGTTCTTACAGATTTTGTTTCAGCTGTCTCATTTTGAAATAAATGAGTGTGATAATAAAGTCAAACTGAAATGCTACAACCTTTTAGAAAACAAATATTTTGATAACTTCCCACAAATATTTTGACACAACCACAGTACACAACCATGAAATCACTTCATTTCTTTTGAATAGCATTTGCTGAAAGAAAGCTGTTACATTTACAATTGTTGACAAATTCTGATTAGAAATTAATTCGTCTGTTAATGATGAATGAACAGATGTATTTCTCCACCAGTAATATATGCCCAGAGCCCGGAATGCTTAAGCCTCACCTATGCATAGAAGCAGTCTCGATCTAGAGTGATGCTTCTGTATACAGGAGACTAAGCTCTTCGTAGACCAGTCTGCCCCTGTAGAGTGGACTGTAATGGGTTTACATAGCAAGGGTTTAGTAGCAGGGGCTACCAGGGGTGGCCTCTGTGAGCAGAGCCCAGCAGCTGCCCCATATCAGATCACAGCCAGCTCCAGCTGGCTCCAAAATGGACCCACTGCTGGCCAGAGCTGAGCCAGGGAGCGACGCTGGTTGTGCCTCTGGGAGAGCAGAGCTAAGGAAGGGAACAAACTGCTGTGTGACAGCAGCTGGGAGAGAGGAGTGAGAAACAGCCCTGCAGGCACCCAGGGCAGTGCAGAAGGAGGGCAGGAGGGGCTCCAGGCACCGCAGCACAAGTTCCCCTGCGGCCCGTGGAGAGGCCCATGGTGGAGCAGGCCGTCCCCCTGCAGCCCATGGGTACCACACGGAGCAGATCTCCACGCTGCAGCCATGGAGGAGCCCCCATGGAGCAGGTGGATGTGGCCTGAAGGAGGCTGCGGCCCTTGGGAGCCCCTGCAGGAGCAGGCCCCGGGCCGGAGCTGCAGCCCATGGAGAGGAGCCCACGCAGGAGCAGGAGGCCTGGCGGGAGCTGCCGCCCGTGGGGGAGCCATGTTGGAGCAGTTTGGTCCTGAGGGANGACCGCAGCCCCCATTCCCCTTTCCCCTGCGCTGCTTGGGGGAAGGAGGTAGAAGAGGGTGGGTGGGGGAAGGGGTTTTTAGCTTGCTTGTTTGTTTGTGATGGAGTTCAGCTGCCCAGCGGGGTAAAACCACAACATGGACTCATCCAGAAATGACAGATGTTCACATCATCATCTGCTCCAAGTATGAGCTCTCCATCCTTGACTACCTTCTGCTAAAGTCATTGTGAAGAGAGAAACAAAGAAAAGGAAGGAAAATTGTATTTAGCCTCCCACAAGAGCCTGAAATATCCTTTACCTAATGTGCTTCAAGTTTCTTTTTACTTCAGCTATGCCTTTCAAAGGCCCATATTCCAAAAAGTGTATTGACTGCAACACACTCCCCTCTAGTCTGTGATTGATTTTGTTGTTTTCTCCTCTGTTTGCTTGCTTGTTTTTAGATGCATTACTTTACACTTCAAGGCCTGCAGGGAGCATAGCTATGATCTGTCACACCCCATTTACCACCAATCTTTGAGGCCATCGGCAGTGGTACCTAAAAACAAACAAGACAAAACAACAGAGTCAACAGAAGAGAAAAGGAGCCCCCCAGCTGTCCAAAGAATGGGCTAGGGACAAAAGAAGGATGAGGAAGGAAGCAGGGACTGGGGACAGCAGGCAGTCAAAAACACCCTAATCCTGTGCTGCCAAGTGGGAAATCAGTCCCTTGAGTTGAACTGGAGCACTTAGATCCAGCCTGGCCATGGAAAGAAGAAGGACTGTTGTATGACTGGATCTCTCACCAGGGGAATGCAGGGGCTTCAACCTTTCTACCTGGACACATTGGTCCCAATTCACCTGTACCTCCAATACAGGCATTTAACAGAGGTGTCCAGGCCAGAAGCATGGTCAGCACAGGCTGCCTTGGTGGGAAGAAGGAGACACCTACCAGTTAGGCTGGAAGAGAAGAATTGGAGACACCCTGCCAAGTGTGCAGCACCCACCTCCTATGACCCAGGAACCGACAACCATGGTCATGGGTAGCACTGCTCAGTGCAGAAGGCAGAAGTTTTCACTGAAATTTCATCCACAGCTGGAGGATGAAAGCAGGAAGCTTTCACTGAGGGGGACTTTCTCTTGTCTTGTCCCTGGTAGGAGCTAGTACTACAGGGTCCAAAGCTTTATCACTGCTCCTGGATGTATTAAATGAACATAATCAATCAGTAATGCAAAGTAATAAGATGAAATGGAGCATTGTTCAAGTTTAAGTACTGGGAAATCACCAGGCACTTGAGAAAACAAGTGAAAGATTATCTCAAACAAAGCTTCTAAATGCAAATTGACTGTTTGTTTGTCCCCCTACATGGTTGGTATGTCATGTATATGATCCCAATGACTTCTGTCATTAATGTCATGCTCAGATGAGCTCTGATTGTTTTCATGTTGAGAAACAGAGGGAAGGGAAGGGAAGGGAAGGGAAGGGAAGGTCTGAATGAGCAGACTCCGAAGAGTTGGAATGCAGAAATGACCACTCTACAGGGAGAAAAACACATCTGTCCTGGTCTACTGTCTATTGTACCACTGTGAAACACAGTGGGACAGAATGCAGTTCTGATTAAATCAACATCTAAGGTAAGGGAGATTTCCCCTAATCAACCATTCTGAATGGTAATAGGCAGGGATTATCAAGGCTGGAATCTGCACTGAAAACAGCTGCTCAGAAGTGACTAGGACAAATATCAAAATGAGGAAACCTATGGAAAAAAACTGAGAATGATGAGGAGAAAATGGTAATGAAACAATAATAGCTTGTGTGTATCTAATGGCTCACAGCCCAAAGGAACACAGGACATTTTGCAGCATAATAAGGAAACTAATTAAGAGAGGTCACTTTACCCAAAACCGAAATGGAGCTGCCCCCTGTGTAAATATCTGGTTGATAACAACAGTTATTAACAACACAATAGTCGTAGCACAAAACTGCTTAAGGCTGGAAGTATAGAATAACACCAAAACCATCTGAAGCATCAGGTAGATGAGTTGCTCAGCCTGGGTTCAGCTTTGGTTAGTAAGGCAGTTTCAGTCTATCTCTTCAAAAACAGCATGTTGGTAGGATCCAAATTCTCTGAAGCTTGCGGCAAAGATGTCTGTGCCTGAGATGTTCTCCCTGGTTCCTCTTATAGGCAGCAGTGGGGAATAGGTATTTTCAGGACACGATTCATGTGATCGATGATAGACATTTATTTTAACATAAGATGAATCACATACCAAAATTACATTCATGTCCTGGCTATAAAGGGAGCCTAGACAGGTAGTTTGAATGTGAACATCTTTATTGTATACTTTGTTATTTCCGTCAGATGAAGGCCATTCGATGTATATAGATACTAGATGGTGTGTGCAAGACATCAGATGTTGCTAGATTGATTCATTTTTTATTTCAATGAAGAGGAGAAGAATGTAGCAAAATTAAAGTGTCTAAAAGATAGCAAAGCATATGCTTTTCTAGTCATCATTTGCATTTAAGGTAATGCCCATCTTTTTCTGCACTGCTTCTCACCTTCATATTTCTTGCCTTTGTAGCATTCTCTCTCACATTTTCTTTACAAGTTTGTGCTTTATAGGTGGGAGCAGCTCTCTAAGTGCCAAATCACCATATTATGGGAGGAAAAAGAGTTCAGGATGCTCAGAGAAACACAATGAAAACCACAACCCTCTTCCCCCTCATCTTTTTTCTCTCTATTTTGAGTTGAAGATCAAAGCAGGGGGACAGAGCCAACAGCAAGGACTGCCAAGCCATTCAGACATTTAGCAAAATAAGGAAAAATTTAGTAGGCACAATTGTTGGAAGAAGAAATAGCTTCAGCAGAAATAAAAGCTTTTTAGAACAAACTTCAAGGTGGTTCAGGAATCAGCTGTGATTTTAACAGGCCATGTTACTGAATTGGACAAACTACATCTAGCTCAGCCCTGCTTTGATGCCTTTGAAAGGAAGAATTATGTGCAACAAGCAATATTTCTGCATGTTCTTTGAATATGGTGATTTGGGTAAATAATAAAAATGATAATGCTCACTCACCAGAGATGAAATGAGAAATAGTGGCTTTGACAAATAGCATGATCCTTGGAAACATGGGAAAGAATAATCATTTCTTAAAACTTTCTACTATTTTTTAGACTTGCAATTTTCTCTGAGTTTTAGCTTTTTCAAGAATGCTACTCGTAATTGAATATAAATGAACAATTATGTTCAACATTTGGAAGAGGTAAAAATGATCACTGGGTACCTAAGTATTGGCTCCAAGTAGCTTATTCTGAAAATGCAACCAGAGGTATTACAAAAAAAATCTTTTGCAAGCTCTTTTCGACAACTAAAATGACATTTAAACTTTGACATTTTTTTACATCTATAAGAAAACTTTTCATAGCAAATGAACAACTTCCCTGCTAAATATATGGGTATGTACACTGTCCAGTAGTTAAATTATCCTTTCAGAGTCTTGCTGCAAATGAATGAAATTCATTATATATAAAGGCGTGATTAAATTGAATTACAAACAGTAAGGTAGGATGCAATGAGAAAGCAGATACAATGCAATGTGGAAGTCTGACAAGAAGCAGTGTTATGAAGTTCCAACAGGATTCTTTTAAATGTATTCAGAACAGATGGCATGATAGATCCATGTCCTCTATGCAAGAGAGATCAGAAGCATACAGAATGGTGTGTGTTCAGTTCATTAGGTTTAGACCATCTGGCTGTGGTGAGAGATGTTGAACTGAGGAAATCCAGGTCCTCGCAGTGCCCTGATGAGTCAAAGCATCTCAGTCCTCTCTGGTTTTTACAGTGAATCCATGCAAAAGCCACATGTTCACCTTTGCCTCATTCTGCCAGTCAATCCCATCTGCCCATACTCTTCACTTTCTCCTTGCGCTTCAAGCTCTGTGCAATTAGCATCATATTTAAATAGCAATTTACTGGTCAGATCCTGCTTTACCTTTTTGAAGTGCTCTTACAAGCTTTCTTTAATCACTTTTTTTCGTGGCAAAGCCCTTGGGAGCATTAACATCACCTTTTTACAGATGCTGCCGCCAATCTCTGATATACTTAGAGATTAAGTGATGTGTTCAATGCTACAAGAGAAAACAGTATCAGAGGTAGGACTGAAACTCAGGAGTGTCTCTCACTCTCCTCCCAGGATGAAGATCACTGTTTTTCCTTTTCCGGTTTGAAAATCAAGCATTATGCAAAGAAATTAAAACCATAATCAGCACTGAAGACTAATTCACTAATAATATGAGAACAGTAAGGATATGAAGATCTAAGAATAGTGCTACACATAGAAAATGGAAGAGCTGTCACATGTCCCTTGGGCTGTGTAAGATTTATCTCATCTAGTTTTAGAGCTGCAATTCAGCAATAGGTTGTGGACACAGATTTCAGGATGCAGCTCAATAAATGTAGGTGCCTAGCACCACTTGGAATGCCCTAGTATTTCTGAGATACCTGCATGAGGCTGGCCTGCTCTGTAACATCGGCTTCCACAAAGCACCAGCAGACTCTAACAGAAGTCCCTGTTGTCTTGCTCATCAAGAATAGCTGCAGACCTGGAGGTACTAGAGAGTACGAGCAGCTCTTTAGGCTTTCCTGTGGATATGGAGGACCCTGTGGTGATAGGAAAGATGACAAGAGCATGAGCAGAACAGTCAAGTACAGATTGTAGTTGATGGGAAGAGGAAGCTTGCAGTCCATGAGTTAGAGCAGTGGCGTCCTGAGGAGATGCAATGGCATCCCCTCATTGCATGCATCATCTGAGTCTCTGAACAGTCACCTTGGGCCACATTCACAAAGGGGATTTTGGCACCTTAAAGCCATGCCCAGGGAGAGTTAGAATACAGTGCCTCAAAATAGGGTTCACAGTAGTTAGCACACTAAGTTTTGGAGAAGGGTACAAAACCACAGTAGGAAGCTGCAAAGGGGAGGAAGTATCCTCCTCCAGACACAAGACGCTTACGCGAAGCCAGGATCCCCATCAAGCACCCACACAGGGAATCCCTTTGGGGCAGGGGCTCACAACTGCCTTGGTCTTTTAGAAGAGGCTGGAGGTCAGAGTCCTTGCCATTTCCATAATAGACGGAAGTTAACTTCCATTTGTCTGGAAAGCAATGGGCCATGGTACCACCATGAAACAATGCAGACTCCTGTATTTCGATCTCTACAAGACAGTGCCGTGACACAAAACTGAAAGTAAGCAGGAGAGGAAGATGGCATCCTTCACTCTTGCCTGTGATAGAGAAACATGAGGTCTCTGGTGCTGGAAGGGGAGAGCACTTCAGAGTCTCATTCTGTGGCCCAGCAATTTCAGTGTCTGTGTGCAGATGGGATGTCTGAGGTTCCAGCTCCAGCTGTACCCTCTGTATGAAAGTATCCCTGGGCAAATATGTACACTGAGTGAGATTCAAGGGCTGAAACCAGGAGGACAAACACACCACTGAGGTAAGTCATGGCTTTGCCTTGACCACACAAAGTCCCCATGGAGCTGGAGGTTAGAAAATGAAATCCTCCCACAATGCAAAATCATCACTGCAACAGTTACCCATAGCACAGATCTGTCCATCCCAAACATGGTCCTCCTCCAAGGCCTACCCAAAAACAGTGACGTGTGCTCTGCTTACTGCACAAGCAGCCTCACATAGCCACTATCCAGCAGACTGACACAGTCTCAACCTGAACCCATATCCAGAGCCTTAAACCAGCCTTCAAGCAGTGGGATGAGTTCCCTTTACAATATGTACGGATCTGGAAATAGCAAGTCTGTTGCTGTAAACACAGTGGTCTGAATATTTCAAACTGTTAGAGAGAAGTGACATCATCTGTTAGACCAATTACTGCATGCAGGAGCACAAGACCTTCATCAGGTCTTTTTAAGTCCTTCTCTTCTCTGCTGCTGTACACAATTCTCAAGCCAAAGTGTGTTGTCATCCTTGGAGTATATTAATTCAGGTCGAAATTGAGATTAATGATCCTTTTTCCAAGAATTTACACATTCTAGCATAGCACTTGGTCTGAAGGCCAATTTACCCATGCTGTAGTGTTCTGGGATCTCTGGAAAATTATCTCGTATAATCACTGGATAGCAGCCCAGGAGAATTTTGATTTTGGCTAGGGTTACTAATAGTTATCTCTGAATGATTGATCATCTGCATTATACAGTTCATATTTCTCATAAAACTTTTGCTCATAAATCAAGAGGGATATAGCCTCTTATGTACTTCATCTAATGAAATATAGATTAGTCTGCAGGAAGATTTTTGGAAGTCAGTTTGATGAAAGTCAGTCTGTGTTTCTTCTCACCAGCCCTTTTTGTTAAAGAAAAAAGAAAAAAAAAAAAAAAAGAAAAAAAAAAGAAAGAAAAAGAAGAAAAAGGGCGGGGGGAAGCAAGCAGGATACATTAAAAAGATATTAGCGTAGGGATATTTCTTGGCATCAAAGTCAGAGATTATTTTTCACATATACACAGGCAATAAAATTCAGGTTCAGGTTATAAAATGCTACAGAGGTTGAAAGCAATGTCCTAAATGTCCTACTTATTCAAATCCTACAAACACATTAAGTACATTTGCTTCCCTAGAGTTTGTCCAATATGGAGGGTAATCTTGTAATGCTGTCACTACATGCTGACACAGCACAGCTTACAGGCACCTCGTGAAATCAGTGAGTTATAATAGCAAAATGAAGACACCCAGCTCAGCACAGATGGTGGCTGTGAGAAACTGGAGTGTAATACAGTTTCGTTTCTGTTCTGTGTAAGCTGTCCAGCTCTCACTTTAAGGCATCTGAGACTCATTTGCAGCTATACAAGACTACTGCCTTCAACTTGGAGTAACTCAGGAACAAAGAAGGGGCAAGTGAGATCTCACAAGAGAGGTTCTTCCCAAACCAGAGATGTACACAGCTCAGCTGTGAGGTTACAGTAGTAGCAACTTCACAGAAACAGAGAGCAGAGCCAGCTCTGCTCTCTTTCCTGCACTCTGAGAAGCTTGCTCCTGATGAGGAAATCAGAGGGGAAAAGATTTAACAATTAAAGGTTCATGAGCAACTTCCCAGATGTCACAAGCTCCCAGTCCCCAATGGTTGATACTTTTGGATATAAGGAAGAAACTTTTCACGATAAGGGTGGTGAGACAGGTTGCCCAGAGAAGTTGTAGATGCCCCATCACGTGAAGTGCTCAAAATCAGGTTGCATGCAGCTTTGAGCTACCTGATTTAGTGAAAAGTGTCCCTGCCATGGCAGGAGTGTTGGACTAGATGAGCTTTAAGATCCCTTCCAACACAAACCATTCTATCATAGAATCACAGAACATCCCGAGTTGGAAGGGACCCACAAGGATCATCAAGTCCAACTCCTTGCTTCACACAGGACCACCCAAAAATCAGACCATATGTCTGATAGTTTTGTCCAAATGCTTCTTGAACAGCAGGCTCGGTGCCGTGACCACTGCCCTGGGGAGCCTGTTCCAGTGCCCAACCACCCTCTCGGTGAAGAACCTTTTTCCTAACACCCAGCCTGACCCTCCCCTGTCCCAGCTCCATGCCGTTCCCTCGGGTCCTGTCACTGTCACCAGAGAGCAGAGATCAGTGCCTGCCCCTCCGCTCCCCTCGTGAGGAATCTGCAGGCCGCCATGAGGCCTCCCCTCAGTCTCCTCTCCTCTGGGCTGAACAAACCAAATGAATTCTGCTGCTTCTCATACATCTCGCCCCGTAGAACGTTCACCCTGCAGCCTCCCTCAGGCCACATCCACCTGCTCCATGGGGGCTCCTCCATGGCTGCAGCGTGGAGATCTGCTCCGTGTGGTACCCATGGGCTGCAGGGGGACGGCCTGCTCCACCATGGGCCTCTCCACGGGCCACAGGGGAACTTGTGCTGCGGTGCCTGGAGCCCCTCCTGCCCTCCTTCTGCACTGCCCTGGGTGCCTGCAGGGCTGTTTCTCACTCCTCTCTCCCAGCTGCTGTGATGCAGCAATGTTTTTTCCCTTTCTTAAATCTGCTCTCACAGAAGCGCAACCAGCAGTGCTCCCTGGCTCGGCTCTGGCCAGCAGCGGGTCCCTTTTGGAGCCGGCTGGAGCTGGCTCTGATCTGATATGGGGCAGCTGCTGGGCTCTGCTCACAGAGGCCACCCCTGCAGCCCCCTGCTACCAAACCCTTGCCACGTAAACTCCATACAAGGATGGACTATGAAGCCACTGCTAGCACAGAGCAGTCCCTTACTCTGCCAGTAGCTCCAAGGACAGAAGCAGAGATTATCCACATAGTAAAGCAACACAGAGTACGTAGCTCATCACAGTGGCTGGAAGCTGAAGAGGGCATATTAAAGTAGCAGCTCCATTCTCCCTAAATGACGTAACAGAGAGATAATAGAGTTTTCCTAAGAGACCCAGTCAGAGATGATAGAAGAGCATTTTTCGAGTTAGCTGTTCATCTAAGAGGTGAGTAGTGGGTGTCACTCACAATCAAGCTTACAAAAACCATGCACTGTAGTTTTGAGCATCACATTTCTTGTCAAATTCAGGTAACAGAAATATAATCATAGTGTTCATTCCTCCCAGGAAGCATGCTCATAATCGTTTAGATGCAAAAGATGTCTGAGTAGCTCATACCATGCAAGCCCATGGAAATTTCTTTGAGAGGGAGTTTGGGAGTAAATAATACTATGAGGATCCCCATATCTTTTCTCCTGCCATTTGCTATTGCAGGGAACTGTTCAGATTTGCTCCCCTGGTGTCCAGATCTTGAGGGATCTGTGCCTACCACATGATTACCAGCCTCTGCTCTGGCTCTCTGAGAAGACAGCAAAATGATCTGAGGACCACCCCTCTGCTCCTTGGCAATGAATAGCCATTATGAACATTTAATAGATCCTGTACAGCTTTTCAGGAGGATACCATGCAATCAGGTTTTTCTTGGAGAAGGGGCAATTTTTGCTAATTTTCTCTCCTTGGTCTTATCTCTTATCATTGCCAGTTCCCTAGGGAATTGAAAGTAGTGTGTACTCTAGTGTTAATACACGGTCCCCTCCAGTCTTGTCATATATTTACTGTTCAAGTCCCGAATACATGTGTTGCTAAATACTCTAACAGAAAGTAAGTAAGTTTCTAGTTTATTTCATTGTCTTCTGCTCTCCTCCTGTTTGTGATGATGGTAAGCTCTTGACCAGCTATTAATTTTTATCTTAATTACTTTCTGTGTGTTGATGCAGCTATTTAGATGCTCAGAACTGCATAGTGTCAAACCCTGCATGCAGCACAAAATCATATGTAATCTTCTCTTAAGAGAGTTCAAACTTCTGGACTGAATGCAAATAGAAGTGTTCACCAGAGCATGACTGCTACCAAGAATAAAGAGCAGCATTAATGAATAAAGTTTTCCCTCAAAGAATTAAGTAAATAACAAATGGAATAACTGTCAAGGCTGACATTTTAATAGAGAACTTTCCTTCTGAGTCACAGCTGTGGGTTGTGAATTGTGTTAAGCTTATACTCAAAGGGTGTTTAACTTTTTTTCAAATTGCTCAGCAACATGTGCTATTTAACACACTTACTTCATGTGTCCATAAGCTATTTCTTTCTCCTTTTCTTTTTTTTTAGAAGTGATATTTTAGATTTCTTTGCAGTTTTTCATTTTCTTTAGTGAATGCTTTTCAAAACCACCTAAAAAAAAAAAAAAAAAAAAACAGAAGAGGAAAAAATGTCATTTATACTGAAAATGTGAGGTTTTCCAACAAGCTGGAGAGATCTTCCTCTGTCATTGCTACATACAATTTATTACCTATTTTTAACAGAAATGAATATATAGGATGTAGATATGATAGACTTCCCATGTGCCCTTTCCGTCACTGGCAATTAGCACTCATCCCAAAACATATTTTTTTTGTAAGTTGTTTTCAAGCACCTACTAAATATAGCTAAATATTAATTATAAGTACCTAGGTCCCAATCATTGCTATTTGTCTTGCCCAATGGCTTGTTATCATTGCACCTAAAGCTGAGTATTTATTCCAAATGGAAAAAAAGAAAAAGCATCTACTTTAAAGTTTATTTTGTAATAAACCTTGCCAGATCTGGGATAAAAAGCTTCATTAACGTCTACTTATGTGACTGAAAAAGTGCTGGATGTCCATTACTACTGGATCTTTTTATTCAAAAAAATAAAAAGAGAAAGGGAGAAATGCATATGTTGTTAAACCTTATTCTTCACAGAATCACAGAATCATTTAGGTTGGAAAAGACCTCCAAGATCATCCAGTCCAACCTATAACCTAACACTACCAAGTCCTCCATTAAACCATGTCACTAAGCTCTACATCTATGCATCTTTTGAAGACCTCCAGGGATGGTGACTCAACCACTTCCCTGGGCGGCCTGTTCCACTGCTTCACAACCCTTCCAGTAAAGAATTTTTTCCTAATATCTAACCTAAACCTCCCCTGGCACAACTTAAGCCCATTTCCCCTCATCCCATCACCTGACACATGGGAGAAGAGACCAATAAAGCACTTGATACAGTGCTTTGAAATGCCACTGGTCAACTTTGTGTTGCTTTGCATGGAACTGGACCACAAACATACTGCATAACACTGTGCTTATGAAGAGTAAAAGACAGCTGTTAAATATTACCAAACCTTCCTCACAGGTTGAAGAGATTGCCTGGTGGAGTCTTAGAAAATCTTCCACAAACAAGCCTCAGGAGATAAATTCTAATGCATCCTAGAGAGTCAATCCCACTGAAATTAGTCTTTATTCACTGTAGCTCAGTCCATTGTTATTAAAATAAGCAGCTGACTCCCACTATAACACATATGGGAACTGCACTGGTAGGTTCATTTGTAATCTCTTCTCCAAAAGATACCTTGGACATTAAAATTCACAGAAATCAATATATCTGAAAAGTCGTACACAATCAGCTGCATGTTGTAGGTGATCACCAGACATCGCAAAAAGGACTCCAAAATAACAAACATAGATAGTAATGTCTCAGAAACATTCTCAATTACTATCCCACTGACTAACACCTATGAATAATAAAATGATTAAGAGAAAACTGTAAGTAAATGGATAAATAACAGTAGAGGAATGAGGGCCCTACTGATAAATGCTCCTAAAATCAGATCATTCTAGGAAGACCTATAACAAGTCTTACACATCTGCTGAGCAATGAAGCACACATGCGTGTCACCTTGAGAGTTACAAGAGGCAAGAGCAGTTAAGGACGAGCAGTACAGTGCCCTGCATCTTGTTACCCAGCATGATCTCAGCACTCCTTTAACATTAAAGCAGTCCAAGGACTAAAACAGGATAACTAAGGTGAGCTCAGAGGCGTTATTCCCACTACCTTGCAGGAGGGCAGAATTTGCATTTCTGAACCTCGTGACAATTTGAGATGTTGTAACAATGAGGATTTCAGATCTACTGAGAAACTTCAAGTTATTTTATTCATTTTTCTTATTTTTAGTCACTTCAAGACCAAGATAGATGTTAGTCCTTCGTAGCCCAAGTGTTACTTTTTGTGTGTGTGGTCATCCACTTGAGATTCTGTATCCCACAGAGGGAACATCTCCACTGAAACCCAAAACACATTCAGCACAAGAGGAATCAGTGTCATGATTAAGAGTTTTGCATCACTAGCCAAATCCTGGGTTTTCACTGGAGAGGGGGTGTGGTAGATAATAATAAGAAAAGTTCAGTACTATTTCCTGAGAAGTAGAATCACTGCCATTTGTAGGAGTTTTCTTTACTGCTCCCACACTTTATCCGGTCTGAGCACTGCATAGGATTTAGCTATGTTTCACTTATTCAACAGTCACAGAATATATTGTACTAACACTGTTTGCCCAGTGATTTTCTGGCATGAATAATGAAGTTGCAGGAAGCCATATGCTTTTTCTAATTATCCACTATCCTCAATTATTCAGCCACTGTCTGATTATCAATTCCAAAAAAAAATCCACCTTAGCATTGAGATTTAGATTCAGCAAATGATTTTTTCTCAAGTTACTTTAAGATAAATTAAAAAGAAAAAAATAAATAAATCTCACTGGCAAATTACACATTTATTAAGATAAATTACTGAGATCCCTCAAGGACATGAAAGCAAAAGTAGTGTGCCATGTGAAAGATAACAACAAAAGACTGCGAGGTTCTTGCATCAACTTTTGCAATTTCCTCTGATGCTTCATATGTGGGGAATTCACTTTAAAAAGTGAAAGTTTCAGTCAGAAAGAAAGAAACATGTAATAAAAGGTGCTTTTTTTATTATTTTTCTTAAAACATTATAGGGTGAGACAGCCAAGTTTTTACAGACAGGGGATACAATAGCGGGTTACTTCTGAAGGCTTTATAGATGCATAATTGGCCAAAAAACAACCCCTTGCCCAGCCTCTACAAGGTCTCTCTTACACCAAGGGTTGCTGATGCTGTGGAGCCACTCTGGTGTCTCCTCCATATTCTGGTGTTTCCTCTATGCTCCTGTGCCAGGGTATTCACGTTGTCTGATTTTAGACTCTTACAAATGGCACAGTTCAGAGCCCCTGAGCAAGGTGCTCACTGCTACCTGCCTTCAGATAGCCTCTGTAAATGACTCTCCCTCCCCTCTGGCAGACCTGCAAGACACACAATTTGCTCACCCATGTCTCTCTCCACTGTAGGTCTCACAGGAGTTGTGACAGTGAAGTCAAGCAACTACTGTCAGCAGTCTGCATGGGGTTCAGGTTCATAAACCTTCCTTTCCTTTTTCCTTTCCTTCTTCCTTTGTGCTGAGCTTTCCTTTGCCACAGTATAAAATCTGGTTCAGTATGTCTAATGATGACTGATGGATTGCTTTTTTTTACTGAAAAGTGAGATGAAAAATCTGACATGCCACCCTGTAACAAACTGGTGGTGAAAGACTTGGAGAAGTTAGAATGCATCTTGGAAATAATTTATGAAAAAGCACAACTCATAAATGCTGCCACCATTGATGCAGAATACAGAGTGCTTTCTGGATATGTGACATGCTTCATCTCCTGCTCGTGTAAGGATTTGACAAACAGCCAAGCAGGATAGATGAGAGGTGTTGGAAATGCACTAGAAGTAATTGCACATGTCACTCTGTTTTTCTGAAAGCAATAACCAGTCCCAATCTATTCCTCTGGCCTCACTGCTGAAACTGTAATGATGAGATGTATCCCAGATGAAGAATGGACATGAAAACAATTGTCAGGATGTAACAGGTTGCACTCAAGCAATAGCAGAAAGCATGGAATTGTTAACACATCTCCCATCTACAGCCAACAAGGCTGGCCAGAGTATCACAACTGGTAGGCTGAATCCATACTCTAACTTCATTTGTCAAGATAATAGACATCCTCAACTCTGACTGATCAGGACTAATCTCTGACCAGTTTGGAGATGAATAATCCCTATAACACTCCCTCATCTCAGTGAGTTACAAACAGCATGTGTGGCAGGGGACTTCATTCCAGTCTACATCTATATCTTACTTCTCCTAGCTGAACAAGACAACTGTCTTGAAGTAACTGTCTTGAAGGGAAAATATTACTGAGAATAAGCTGGAAGAATGTGAGCCACATTCTGTCCAAAAAATTTGCCTCATCCTCTCTCTACAACTTCAGAAGCTATCAAATCTCATTTCTTTCTTATAAACTAAGTTTTTTAGTTTTTTGGCTTTTTACGGATATTTTGACATCCTTTCTGGAGACTTTGTAATAATGCACAATGAGGTGAGCCAAATCTGACAATGAGGAGGTCGGGAATACTGGAAGGCAACATATGAGCTAAGACCAAGGAAAGGATCTTTTCCACAACTTCCCACTAATTTTTCACATCACTAGGCAATGTGCAATGAGGTTATGCACAGAAGTTTGCAAATACGCTACATATTGTTTTCCTAGCACATGCCACTCATTCTATGCATTGAAAAATAGAGGAGTCATGGCTGTCACTACTAGCACACCCTCCCTGTCCCCACCTGATGTGGAGAAAAGCTTGTGCTAAGCCTGACTGGATGCCTCCCATAGCCTTCCCATTTCTTTTGAACCTTTTCTCATCTTTCTGAATTCTAAAAAGCATGAAAGATATTCTCTCAGGCTTTCGTGGAATAAAAAGCAGGCCAAAAGTAGTGTATGTGGTTACAGCAATTCAACAAACTTGTTCTTCTAAGTTGTTTACCCACATTGTTTTTGCTGCTTGGTGGCAGGTTGCCATCTCTTTAGAGAAAGAAAGTGTATCTTCCAGTGTGTAGGTTCTACAACATGAAGTTAACAAAACATTCAGACACATTTTAATCAATTTTTGTCACTTTTCAGCCATCTTGCTTCATGGGGCTTTTCCTTTGATCTCCAACAAGTTTCTTCTGACTCCTGACACAACATTATTTCTCACGGAGAATTAGTCTAATCTGACAAAAGGCATTGGACTTTCATTACAATATTTCATGGGTTGAATATTTCAAAGGCATTATTGAGAGAGGGGTCATCAGAAGTGTTTGTCTTTCTCTGCACTTTATTGACTTTAAGGTTAGAATCATATGGAGGGCTGAGAATAACAGTGTTGGCTGAAGCAAGATAGAACAACTTCCCACTTTTTAAAGTGCATTTTAATTATATTTTATTTTACACAATCACTTTGTCAGTTTGGAACTGTCTTATTTGACATGAAGCCAAGTTTTGCTTGACATGGCTTATTTTTTAGAATTAACAGTATTTGCATTAGGCAGGGAAAATTCTGCAAAACTTAGTCTGTCATTTCTTTGTATCACTGTGAAAGGGGGCTGACATTTTGCAGAGGTTTTGATTTCTGCTACAGCTGTGTAGTAATGGACTGACAGCTAGCCCTCTAGTTAATACTTTGGAATGAACCCCATGAACATTTATAGCCAGGGAACAGAAATATCATTTGTGGATGTATCATGATATGTGCATAGATAGTAAGTATCCATCACATTCACTTAGCTGTGAAATAAAACATGCATTTCTGAAAGTGTGGCGTTCTCACTCCGTTTGCTTTATAATACCCTGTGCAGAGAGTAACATGTAAAGCATAGGAAGTCCCTAAGCAGGGCCCTCCCCAGGCTGGCTCAGGGAACAAGGGTGCCTCAGGCTGTAATAAGCCATTGCCAGTCACCCTGGTTCTGTTCTCCCTGATCTTGCCCTGGAGCTGTACTGAGACCTTGCAGGTCCTCCCCAGCCAACTTAGGTTTCCAGCATGGGTGGAAGAGGGGCAGAAGAGGCAGGCAGATCATGGCAGAGCATGGCTAGGCTGAATGCTCTGGAGATATTCAAGACCCGTCTAGACGCCTACCTGTGCAACCTGCTCTAGGGAAACTGCTGTGGCACGGGTGTTGGACCCGATGATCTCTGGAGGTCCCTTCCAACTCCTAGAATTCTGTGAATCTGCGAATCTGTGAATTCGTGCACAAGGTAGGTATGAGCCTGAGGCACCAGGCATTCCACACCTCAGAGTTACATGGGAACTGGAGCACTTTACAGAATGTGAGCCCTTCTGGGGTGAGGTTGTCCTTGAACAGGTCCCAGCCCTCCAGCAATATCAAATTGGCTGAGGGGCTAGGTGGGAAGGCGATGGCTTGAAGGTCAAAGAGGCATATACAGAGAAATTCAGCTGCCCTGCCCAAAGCACTTTCCTTCTTTTTCCTCTCTCACCCCCCAGAGCTCCATTAATCCTCCCCATATCACCTCCTGGCCTTCTGAAACCCTGCAGACACGTGGCAGTGCCCTCCCACTGAGCCACCACCACTCTGAATTTTGCTGCTGTCACAGTGGGCTCTGCACTTTCTCTTTCTCTTACATTTGGCAGCTCCAAGCCAGCCAGAGCCAGGTTCCTCCATGGCACACAGGACACAGAAAGCTCTCCAAACTCCAGAGGTTCATGGTAGGGAGGGGAGGTAGCGGGAGAGGAGTAAAAACATTTAACTGAGATTAATCACAGTTCTGAAAATATGCATTTGCTGTGCTTCAAACTCTCACCCATGCACTCTGTTCAAACTAGGAGAAGAGTAATTGAATTTAATTGGAGATACGTTTGCCACTGTCTGTCCCCTACATGACACCGAGTCACCGTGCACTATATGCCTTGGAGATGCGTGTTCCAAGCTGAAGGAAAAGAGCAGATAAATAAAGCAAAATATTTAACACTTTGAGTGGCATAATCATTTACTAGTGGGGAAAAAAAAAAAAAAAAAAGCTTTTCTCAAAAATAGCATTTGGTTTTACTTTGATTTTATGGTGGTGGTTTTCATGGTGGAAACACACACTGAGAAAATATCTATACAATTCCTAAATGTAATAGATATGAGCTTTGAAACTAAAAATAATCCATGACCATTTTTCCTAAAAATTGTGGAAAGCTCTTCAGGGATCATAGGCCAGATTTGAAGCCAAAAAAAAAGAAGCGCACAGAAATTTGTCCTAACAGAAGAGGCTTTATATCTCTCTTTAGGAAACTCAAACTCCCAACTTGGAAGCCTTTAAACTGATTTAGTCTCTAATACTATTTTAAATCCTATCATTCTGCTGATGACCCACCCTCAAGGGCAAAAGTCATCTCTGTTCAATGGGTCAACTGGTAAGGCACGCAAGCCCTTTCTGACTTTACATGTTGACAAGAAAAGAAACCCATAGCAAAAGACAGAGAGAAGAAGTCTCCTTCATCTCTGGGCATTTGTATAAATGCATGTGCTGCTAATTTCTCAAGAAGCAGGAGTGCAGTCAAAAAGTAACACATGGAATGACTGATGGAAGGGAAAGAGCTCCCGCAGCTTCCTCTCAGACACTTTGGGTGTCTTGGTTTTTCAATGTAATTCTTCACATGTGAAACAACCCTCACACACAGCCCTCTCAGATGCTGCAGAACAGCCTCTGAAGTCAATCTACCTCTGTGTCTCCAAGCTCTAAAAGCTCAGTCTCAGCAGACAGCTGGACAGGAATCCGCTTTCCCAAGTGAGGAAGAGGAAAAGGACTAAGCTTTCTTTAATGCATGGAGTGTGTCCCCATGAGCTGAGCCTAATCCATCCTATCTTTTTCAGGGGCACATTATTCTTTCCAGTACCAAAACCTGCAAGCATTTTCTGCAGAACTGGGAAGAACCATGGAAGAAATTCTTTTTAATGGCTGTTGACCTTGTCATGCAAGAGCAATATAGTCAGTGGAGTCGGGTGACCCAATAACCACACACTGGTAGCTACTTTAGATTCAGCTGAACTGTCCTGTAAGCTGTGGGCTCAGTCCAGTTCCCTGCATGTAGAAGTGTAGTGCCGTTTGTGATGTTCTTGGGGATCCCACCTGGCCACCAGCTGCCACTCCAGAAAGGCACACACTTCCAGCAGTTCCCATAACACATCTGCTAACTGCTTAAGAAGTCTCAGATATCCAAGGGCATTTCAAAGAGTACCAGCTGACTGTACATAGGGCATTGACCTTCCATTGACTGTAACAGGACACATCTGCATTTAGACACTTGAACTGATATACCCACCCTATGGAGTTGAATCCCAGCCCATCTGTGCCAGTAGTATCATCTGTGTGGCGCTACTGGCCTGTTGAGAAATGCAAGGTGATGTATCGTAAACCAGTGCTCAAACACCCTCTCGGTGAAGAACCTTTTCCTAACACCCAGCCTGAACCTCCCCTGTCACAGCTCCATGCCGTTCCCTCGGGTCCTGTCGCTGTCACCAGAGAGCAGAGACCAGTGCCTGCCCCTCCACTCCCCTCGTGAGGAAGCTGCAGGCCGCCATGAGGCCTCCCCTCAGCCTCCTCTTCTCTGGGCTGAACAAACCAAGGGACCTCAGCCGCTCCTCATACGTCTTGCCCTCTAGACCCTTCACCATCTTTGTTGCCCTCCTTTAGAGGCTGATAGTTTTATGTCCTTCTTATACTGTGGAGCCCAGAACTGCACACAACACTCGAGGTGAGGCTGCACCAGCGCAGAGCAGAGCAGGACAATCCCTTCCCTCAAACAGCTAGCAGTGCTGTGCCTGGTGCACCCCAGGACACGGTTGGCCCTCCTGGCTGCCAGGGCACAGAGTTGTTTCTCTCACATTTTTCTCACTTCTTCCTCACACAGCTGTTGCTGTACAACATTTTTACTCTTTCTTAAATTTGTTATCACAGGGGTGCAACGAGTGTTGATGATGGGCTCAGCTTGGAGGAAGCTGGAACCAGCTCTGTCCAGCAAGGGGCAGCCCCTGGCCTCTTCTCACAGAAGCCTCTCCTGCAGCCCACCCCCTGCTACCAAAACCTTGCCACATAAACCCAATTAAACGAGGTTGTAACTAATGAATAATCAAGACCCAAGTTCTCCCCTCACCTACTGCCCATCTGACCCTCATGCCTCACTGAGGCTCCCTCCTGTAAAAAGGCCTAATGAACAAGCAAGGACTATAAAGACTGCTTAAACCAGAAGCAAAAGATGACCTCACACTCCCTGGGAGCATCTGTTTTGCACTTATTTACACGTGCAATTTGACAGCTATTATTTCCCATTTTTTATCATCCATTTTCAAGGAACAATTGTCAGTGTTCCTGGATCTTGCTTCAGCTGGCTGAGAAGCAGAGGAGATGGAAAGTAAGTTGGCAGATAGTGTCAACCCATGTTACAGCATTCCTGTATCCTGTTCCTTAAAGTAAAAATAACCTATTTTTCCACAAAAGGGAGACATAATCGAGGTAATAATACATTGAGATCAACTGTACATTACACTTCAGCAACACAGATCAGCAAATCCATTTCTGTTCCATAAATTGTACACTCAGAGTAGCACTTCTGATTGTTCTGCTGAAGTTCAATGGTCATTTTTAAGATTTTCCAAAATTTGCAGGATGAAGATGTGTCTAGCAATTATATTCAAGGGGGCAATGCAGCTATCTGGAAAAGGGGTCCAGTTTGTCCACTGAGGAAAGACAGTGTCTGTGGGGACTGAGTCAGGTAATGAAATGAAGTGCCCTTGTAGGTAGGGACCATTGCAACCATAGCACATGGCTCTTCCCAACAAAACAGGTTTCTTTGACTATGCCATCTCTAATATAAATATATATAAATATATGTTTATTTTTCTTAAAAATCACTTCTGGAACAAGACATGTCAATGCATTCATTTCCATTCCCAAAGTGAGGAAAGGAAGAGAGAACAAACAACACATGACAGATGTTATTCATATTACATAAAAAGCTCTTGAAGACATTCAGATACTAAGTGATACTATCTACAAAAATCTCAATAGAATAGACTTCACAATAGATATCACATGTGAAACATGGCCTAACAAGGAAGGTTGGTCAAGGCTTCCTTCACAAGCACTGCCTGCTTCGTGACTCATTGGTGGCGGTCCCATGCATTGAGGACAGCACAGGAACATCTCCGTTCCACAAATGGACCACATGCACAGGTGGGCACACACAAGGCATGGGAGCTGTGATGCGGGTGTGTTAAAAGTCTGTTATCTGGAGAAGATCAAATGCTGTTTTTCTCACATCCCCCTGAAGCATTCTGAATTTGGGGGAAATGCACTCCACAAGGTTCTGGGGAATCAGACTTGGCTGGTGTCCCTACAAGACCTTACTCAGAAAGCAGCCTGTGTTGAACACTTGTCCACCATATGTTAGAACCAAATAGGATTTGTAGAGAGAATTCCTCTTATTAGACAGCTGGAAAACACAGCAAAGATTCTAGGCCCACAGGCTGCCTTTCCTACTCAGGACAGCAGCCACAAACTTCAAGCAAAGCACAGGCTGGAAACAACTAAGTTTTACATGTTAATGTTAGTCCAGTAGCTGACTTCAGAGGAAAGGTAGCTGGTATTTGGAGAGCCAAGGAGGAGTGTTAGCAAAAGATAGTAAGGTTAACAGAGTGAAAGCCAAATAATTATCACCTGAGGGACACAACCATTGTAGCACTGGGGAGG
Organism: Anseranas semipalmata; assembly: GCA_013399115.1. Classification (NCBI taxonomy): domain Eukaryota; kingdom Metazoa; phylum Chordata; class Aves; order Anseriformes; family Anseranatidae; genus Anseranas; species Anseranas semipalmata. Next base: position 93,658 of record VXAA01004286.1, read on the forward strand.
AGGAAAGCCATAATATGACATAGATTCCAAATCTTTTTAGTATTCAGCAGGATTTTGAATGTTATTATCTTGACTTGTCTTTTGAAAATATCTTGCTATTACTGTAAAGAAAAAAAAAGGAATTTAATGATTTCACTTTTTTCAGATGAAATAAAAGCTCATAATGAAATAAATCCTTCAAAACAGTTATGCTGATTTTTTTTATCTTCTTGCCAACCCTTACAAAAAATCAACAGGGTTGATCCTATTTCCATTGAAGTCAACAACAAAAACCTGTAACAGCTTCAGTAGGAAGAGGATTAGACTCTGAATTAGGACCAAGAACACTGTTCGCCCACCTGTCCCAAACACTGCTCCATCTGAAAGATCAAAACCAATACCATCTAGAACAGCTGACTTTTACTTAAGCAATCTTTTATAACATTAATGGCAACCCCTTATACATCCATTGTGGATAATATTTAATTCTGGTAGATACACAGCAGTTTGGAAGCAGTAGATTAATATTCTTGCTACACTATTTGCCTTTCCAGTGTGTGCATTTTTTTTTTTTTAGTTAGAATTGACTTTTTAACAAGAAGAATGTTTATGACTGAGTCAAGTGAGAACAGATGTACGCAAAAGCACACCAATAATTCTTTCTTGCTACCCTGGTCCCTTGGAACAGTCAATAACATCACCTTTTCACGTCAATCCCCATATTGCATCAGATCCATGCACAAGATCTGGGAACCATCTCCAAGTGCTGAGCTGGCACTTTCCCTCCTGCCTTGTATCTCATCAAATTATTTTTCTTTCCAAAACTCTTTATCTTTCTGTCCTGAAAGAAACTATGTGAGCTTTGATAAGATGCATACTAGGAGTGTGAACTGCTGAGGCTAGCAGCCCGCTGGAACTGGCTAAAGCCTTAGAGTGATGTTGCCAAGTCTTGAAGAAACAGGCTGGGTTTTTGCTGCTGGTCATGAGACAGGATAGTAAGGATGAAGTAGTTACCAAAAAGGGGTACTTTTATCCTGAGAATTATAAAATTTGGGTTTGTACACAAGTCAAAAGGGACTTCAACCAACTCTGATCTGGTTGTGTGGGTTCTCAACTTGTTGCTTTTTGTGGTCTTTAAATCTTGCAAATTCAAACCCATCTATCTGGATGCTAGAAGCCAGAGCAGTGAAAGCAAAGAAACTTTTCAGGACTAAGGGAAGAAATTTAAACCAATATAAGAGGTCTGTTCAAGACTGAAGCTAAAGAGTTTTTATCTGAAAGTGTTTAAAAATTACAAAAGAAAAAGTCTGGAGTGTCCTTTGGTTCCACATGAGGTCAGCAGATTTTCTCATATCTTCTCTTTTTCCAGATGAACTAATTTGTCCTCAAGTAAAAGATTCTCACTGAATATTGGAAATGTTTCTAAACACATCACTGCCATTGCCAAAACTGAAAATCCTGGGCTTCAGCTTGGATATGTCCTTTATGAGCTTCACATATTCTCAGAATGTTATAGCATCATAATGTTCAAGAAATGTAATGATCCAAAAAGAGAAGAGTAGAAAAAAGGAACTAAAATTGCATTTAATTTATTTTGTGACTCCTTCAAACAGTCAAAATAAGACAATGTTACCTATGATTACTCTAACTCTAACCTTTGGAAGGAAGAGCAGGCCACTCAGAAGGACTACAAAGATGTCATGAGGTTGTGCAGGGAGAAAATTAGAAAGGCCAAACCCCAGCTTGAGCTCAATCTGGCTATTGCTGGTAAAGATAATAAAAAATGTTTTTATAAAAACATAAACAAGAAAAGGAGAACCAATGAAAATCTCCATCATTTATTGGATATGGGGGGAAAGATAGTGATGAGAGATGAGGAAAAGGCTGAGGTACTTAATGCCTTCTTTGCCTCAGTCTTTAGTAGTAAGACCATTTGTTCTCAGCTGACTAGAGCTGGGTCTTCTCCATCCGAAAAAAAAAACTTGCTAGACTACTGTCTCATCAGGTTCAATTACTGATTGTATATCTTTCATTTATAGTGGCCATATATGTTGCAATGTCCATATGCTCTCCTCTAGACATCTTCTTTTGTCTGCTGTCAGAAACAGGATACTGAGCTAAGTGGACCTTCGGTCCAGCTCAGCTTGACCACTTATGTTGCAGGAGTTCTCAATGAACTCCAGACAATACTAATAGCAAGAAGCTTGCTTGTAAAACTGCTGTTGCAGCTCCCCCCTCCCCGCCCCCTGGGCTGGCCATTCTATTCCTGGTACTACTGTTGCTGCCTTTTTCACTGTGCAAATAACATTAAAATAATTAAAACCAGTAATTAAAAAAAAAAATGCATATCCTAGTGGACAATGATTTATTGATAGGTCACTGGCCTGCTTCTGGACTGAACTAAACAAGGCAAGTGTGTGGAAGCTTTGCATCATCAAGATTTTCACTCTCAAACTTCCAAATTTTCCACATTTTATGCAACCAAATAATAAAGGGTAATTTACAGACAAGGATTTACAAGACACCTTCAGGATCTCAATCTTTGACATTTCTGATGAACAACGCCTTAAACCTGGGGTTGTCACTTCATTGCTGGTTTTGAAAGTTCATGATCCCAATTACTTTGTAATATTCTCTTTTTTATTTTGTTTCTAAGGGATCTATCATATTCAAGATCCTGAACTTTCCCCTTTCATTAGGAGAAAGAGAGCAAGAAAATAAATTTATCGACCACGTTTTTCTTTCTCAACCCACATATGCTTCTGAGTATTTTCACTACATTTGACATTTCAGCTGATCAATCTCAGCCTGCAGAAGTGACCATTCAGTCTATAAAATGAATGGATAAAAATGGGGCACAGCTAACAAGCATTTCCTCAGAAGTGTTTGCCTACAGATGTTTTCTCTTTAGATTTTAAATAGATATTACCCATAAAGTTCATTGTCTTCCTTTTCTTAAAATCACTATTTATCACCACCAAAACATCTTTTCCCTGCTGCCTTCTAGCAAGATCTATGATACTTTACAGTGGCTGAGGCTCTGGCTAGTCTCCAAAATTTTACAGCTATAGTTCAGTACCAGACACTTCAATGAATCAAAACATAAGTTTCAGTGAGAAAATAGAAATTAGCTCAGTACGTTCATTTTTTTTCCATATGCCTCTTGTTCTACATGGATTATGAGTGCCACAAGCCCAAACAGACCTACTTGCTACAGTAACAGTGAATAACATGTGTCTTTTCAAGAAGACACAA
>VXAA01004286.1:96932-167447 GCA_013399115.1 Anseranas semipalmata
GAAGTAGTTTTGCTAAGTTTATTTTACTGTAAACCTGCATGTTTCTTAAATGCATATTTCACTAGTTTGCTATTCCTATGATCATAAGGTTAATGCTTAATTCCTGAAATATATATATATATTAATTGTAAGGCAAATCATGTATTTGTTCTAGGAAGAGGAGGTAAAGATTCATTCCAAATCAAAGAAAGTGTTTGTTAAACAAAAAATATGTTAGCTGTGGTAACAGTCTCATACCTGTGTAGCAGATCTTCCAGACAGTCTGTATGAATTGTTGTGCTCCTCCAGAAATGCTCTTTTTCAAATATGAGATATTTTTAAACACTGTTATAAAAATATTTTAAATATATTATAAATACATTATTTCTGATAACAGACACTTCACTGAGGACAAGTTTCCCCCAAACCTAATGGCAAAGTCTTGATTCAGTGGTCATAATTAGTCCAGAAGCTGCTAAAAGGAAAATGTATTTGCACAAACATTCATCCAGACTTACAAGGAACAGACGTATGAATATTATCATTTGTGTAAAAACAACTCTCAAGCAGAAGAAAGACAAAAATATAACAAAAGAATTGTTCTCTGCCAATTATTGTTATTTCTCCTTCTGCTATTTTTAGTCTGAGAAAAGGGGTTGAACTTGTTCAGAAACATACAAGAGTGAACACTGAAAAATGAACAAAGGAAAAACTAATGTTTTTTTTTTTTAAGGAAATTCTGTCCTGGAGATTTGGAAGAGAAAGCTCACAGATTTACTTATAGAATAACTTTCCATTTTTAAGAAACCTGTTCTCTATGACTGCAGTACGTTACAATTAACTCATTCCTCCAAGAAGCTTGTGATCCTGTGGTAGGATGGGTTTGTTTGCATATTCCTTTCAGCCCTTAAGTCATCCCTCAGTCCTGCTCTCTGTGTGCCAGAGGACTCCCTGCTGCTGCCCAGGGCTTCCCTGGAAATCTCCACCAACAGGAGCTTTCTGAAAGATAGCAAGCCACAGCAATAAGCTTCATTCCAGTCCATGTGGCTTTTCCTGACACATCATGGAGAGAAGTTCAGTGTGTCAAACATCCCCCCTTCACCTCTGTCTCCAGGCCAGTCTGCTTTTTCCAAGACCCCCCAGGAGATGCTGGGATCTTTGTGATCTTTCTTTGCAAAAAATGGGGAGGTACAGAAAAGGAGGTCCCCTCCTTGGAGCTCCATGGGGCACAGTCTGCTGCCTGCTCACCACAACTGTGATTTTCATTGGCTTTAGCAAACTCTCCCAGATCAATAACAGCAGGCTTTGAGTAGAGGCAGAAAGAGCACAGAAAGCTGACCTGGAAATAGCTTTCAGATTTCTAAGATAATCAATAGGAATAAACAGCTTCAGGGCATAAAGATAAGATTAAAGTTGCACAATATAGTGAATAAGATTCAAGGGCAAAACAGGGATTTACAGAGCCTTCCAACAATAGCTCACCCCATCTGCATCTAAAAGTGCAAGTCAAGCCCTTTCTTTCCAAAGCAATTTTCTGCTTTTTGCTGTTCCCTGAATATCCAAAAAAACAATGATTTCAGCAAGCAAAATCCTGTTCTCTGTCCCAGTGGTGACACAACATACCTCAGTGGAGTTGCTGTGTATTTGCAGCAGCAGAGGACCCCAACCCACCAGCACGTTGATGGTCAGACATAGGTTATTAAACCTACATAATGCCAGTGTTTCTTATGGGACTTTCAAGTGCCTGAAGCCAAGCATGTGATTAAACAGTTCACTGAACTGTCATCTCTCTGCCTGTCAGCTTTGACACTGTATGGCAGGAATGCATTCAAAAAAAAAAAAANCTGATGTAAACCAATACAAACTCATAAGTGATCAAAAAAAAAAAAAAAAAGATATTTTATATTCTCAACTCACACATGAAGGGAAATGTTCCTACAGCTATTTTCCCACTGTAATTCTGATGAGGGCTATACTTAAATAACTGGTTGCAGGCCCAAGTGTATGCATGTTTACAAAACACCGTGATGACATGAAAAAATGAGGAGGGGAGTGCAGAAACTAAGGAGAAAAGAGTTTTCATTGTGACTAGAGGTGTGGGTATTTCTAGGACTGTGACAAAAGAGATGGGATGGGAAATGGTATGCAAAAGAATTGCATTTATGCCTTGTTCCAAGCTGTTTCTGTCACTAGATTCAAGGTAGATTAATTTCCCTTTCTGTAGTACTTACTATTTTGCTGTGGTGTTTCCTATTCTGAGTTATTTTTACCCAAGTTTTCATCAACATCATTTCAAGAAGAATAGTAAATAAAACTTATCGCTGAGCTCTACAGCATTCAGTGTTTCACTCAAAGACTTTATGAAGGAAATTTTTTTTCACTACAAATATAAGATTGATTCTGATAAGTTTAATAAAAAGGCTGCATGAAAAATAGTGCCTACACATTTGTTGTGAATGTGCAAAGAAGGAAGAGGCAGCAAAGAAGAGAATTTTATTGTTAGGCTGCCTTTTAGCAGTGAGAAAGAAAAACACAGACATTAAAATTCTTCTCATCCAGCTTTTGGTAGCTAAAAATTAGATGTCTAAATCTCAGCTAATCTCCCTTGACTCCCTGGAACCAGTGAAGAAAATAAGTATCTCCACAAGGTAAGCCATCTCATCCCAAAGTATGCATAGGTAGAGTATATCCCAAGCCAAATGGCTTCTCTCATATGCAAACCTTAGGGTAAGATTACTCTCCCTGGGGAGTGTCTACCTCTTTCCATTGGAAATAGGGAGAAATTACAAGATAGATTCTCTTCAAGAGAATTTTTCATCCTTTCGAAGTCATTTGTTTAGTTTTGTTCCATTTGTTGTGTCAAATTCCTTTCTCTTGTGGATTAACCTGATCTCATTTAAGATCATCTCAGAGTCAGACAGTCGTGTCTGTTTAGATACGCCTAAAAAATAAAGCCAGTGCAGTTCCTATTTCAGTCACCATTTTTGAAGCACTTGCACAAAGAAGATAGCTGTGGGGAAGACCCTGATTCTGTACCTGCTGCCAAAGGACAACCACAGGGAGCACCAAAAAGCCAACAAGAAGGAGGTAGCCACAGTATCCTTGCATTGCAGTTGCATGGTCTTCTGGGTTGCAGTTGTATAATGTCCTGCTTTCTGTAGGCAGCATCAACATACTCTGGAGAAGTACCCTGGTTCCTTCTACTAGCTTAAGTTGGTAATGTCAATCAATCCTCATACCCGCTCCTGAAATCTGGATTAATTATTTAGGTATTTAAATGTGCAACTAGGATCCTAACTGCAATCACCTGTCTTATTAAAAATTCCAGTACGGATTTTAGCATTTTATTTATTCATGCCTGGCAATGATTTCCACAACCAGTAGGTTGTGGAGGTTAGAAGTTCAATGCAACAGTGTGTGTTCAGGATACAGGCTTTCCAGGCTGACTCCTTCATCTCTAGCTCTGAAGCAGAAAATGTGCAAATGTAGAGATAAGCAGCAGACAGTGGAGATAAGAGGTACTGAGCATTGTCTGAAATATCAGGGTCAGTAAAATAAAGCAAATGTAAATATTGAAAAGGATGTTTAAAAATTAAAATATAACATTATCTCATTTGTAACTACTATATGTAAAATGATAAGGGTGATATTTAAACCAGCACAAAGAATGAAAAGTTAATGAGCACCAGCCCATTTGAATACATTTTGCTAAATTTAAATTACTTCAGTATTAACAACTATCTTTAAAAAAAAAGAGGTAAAATACCATTGACCTGAATGTAGAAGCTCTTTCATTTAATTCATCTTAATTGTGCTTTTTGCTACTGAAGGAAATAGGATTATGGAAATTGGCAGTGCACAGAGAAAAATTCTTAAATCAAAATAGATTTATCAAAAGGATTTAACTTGGAAAATGAAACATTAGTCCTGAAATTTTCTCAATGAAAGGAAGAAAATGGGTTTTGCTGTTTAATTAAAAAAAAAAAAAAAAAAAGGAACTAATTCCAGGAAGGTATAAAATCAGACATAAATATTAAGTAGCAATTTTATGTACTTACTACTCTGGAAGGTTTGCTGCAGTGCATCCAGAAATTACAGAATTACTCCATGAAACTGACTGCTTCTGTTATGCTGGAGGGCTTAATGTCTATTACTTTTTTCTATTTCTTCAGATTTAACAGATTTCCAGGTGCCGGTCTCACCGCAGGCACTGCTAAACTGTCCATAAACAACTTGAATGTCGTTATGAGTCTTCCAAGTTTCAAATTTTCACCAATGCTCAGCAGAAAAATCTGATAGTAAAGCAGAAAAAAAATGCTCATTTCTGTAGGATTACCCAACAGCTACTTCTAATCAATATCAAAAGAGATGGTGATCATGGTTTTCCCCACCTGCATTTTTTTTTTCCTGTTTTTTTATTGCATTGTAATCTCAGGACAGACATGTCTTATACTTTGTCCCCCAAAATGTAAATCCATATCTGTTTTCATAAAGTTTGACAGCTCCTGCCAACAGGGCAAAGACACTGGCTGAACTAAATATTGCTTTTCTCTGTGAATGCCAGGGTTATTTTTAAATGAGGAAAAAACAATCTATTTATGGTCAGACCAAGAAAAGTCATAGAAGTTTTCTAAGAATCTGCAGAATCACGAAAGTCTGGGGAAAAGAGACTAATGTTTACTGCTTATCCCAGTGTTGACTTGTATTTTCCCTCTCATTTCTACCATGATTCTGGCAATCACCTGTTCAAGTTTTGGGAGGTAGGGGGTTCATCAGCTGCAATTTTTTACAGTTCAGGATTCACATCATATTCAAGCCCAGATCTGTCTACTCCTGCTCTTCCCACAATAAACCCAGAGGTGGGCTGTAACCCCTGAGCTGTGAAGTTAAGTGGAGTATAAAGGGACATCACTTTATCCTCCTCCAGCATTCCGTGAGTGTCAGTCCAGTCAGCCTGTCCTAAAGCCACCTACTACATGAAGCACAAGCGCCAGATTGTCTTCTCTGAGAGAGCTGCTGGGATGGAATAACTAGCCTGAAGACCTGCTGCTTTGAGTGGACCTGATCAGGTCAGAATCAGGTAGATCGGGTCAGATGAAGCCAGGCGTGTACCTGGTGAAACTTACAGCTGGATAAAAGGAGCATTTAGAGTTATACAACAACTGAATAGGGGCTTTGAGGGTGCAAGTTGTCAATCAAGGATTTTAGATGCTCTTTTTTTTTTTGGGGGGGGGGGGGATTTAAACCATACATACTTGAGTGGGATTCATCTCATTTCACCTGAGCTGCCTACAGTTCATGCATGTAGTCTGACACACACACATAAAACATGAAGGAGAATGGAGCAATAAAGGCAAGTAGCTAGGAGAAAAGTTGGTAAATTTTGAGAAAAATAATAGACCACATGCAATTTTAGCCCATCTCAGAGTCTACGCCCCTCAAGTGACGCCGACCACAATCACTGGCTCTTCCTCCCCCTTTCCCACCCCTCCTCCAGGAGGAAAAAAATGGGTATCTGGCTTGCTCATACTTCACCAGCGGTGGCTATACCTGCAGGCAGGATCTGTCCTTACACTGTGACTTCATTTACGTCCTTTCTTTGTATCACAGCCATTGGCCTTTACCTTTCCAGTCACAAGCTGCTCTGTGCAGTGAGCAATAAACCCATTAGCCCCACTCTGGAAGAAACTCTTTGACATTTCTCCCACATGCTGGAAAAGTGGCAGACCAAAGCTGACCTCTCTTGGTTTTCAAACAGAAGTGCTGAGTACAACCACGGTCAGAGCTAATCCTGGGTGAAAGTTGTAAATTGTGCGGTAACACAGGTGTAAATAACAACTCCTTGGGTGAGCTGTTGTATAAACAGAGACACTGAGGAGGAAAAGGACATGGTATTTCCATTGTCAGAGGAGCCCAAATATTTCTGGAGGACCTGGAAATCTTCTGGCCAATTAGCTTCATGAAAAGTTCTTCCCCTTCATAACTTCTCTGAAACCCCAGTGGACTGAATGTAGCCAGCCTGAAAGCAGCAAAGGCTGTGCTGAAAGCTCCAATTAATCCAGACCCAGGTTAACTGCAGCTGTTCCTTCACAAAGGGCTCTGAGAGGCACAGAGCACACACCATCCCCGCAGCACTATCACTCTTCACAAGGAGAGCACGTGCCTCTAAAGGGCAATGGGGACTGGCCCCAGCCCTTCAGAGCAAGAAGAGCAAACTCAAGAGCACAGTTTGATTCCACATTAATGGGCAGATGATACAATATCCATATTTTCACTGAAAAGGAAAATGCCAGATCTCCAGCACATTTGACTCTTCCCTGTGTAGAGACATATGGATATTAAGGGACAAATTGTATTTGCTTTTGCATCTCAGGGGAAACTGGATCTTGCTGTGTCCTCAGAACCTCTCATGCTTTTCTTTGAAATCTCTGTAATCTTCTTTGTTCTTTTCCTTTCTTTTTTTTTCTTGTTGTTTTTGTTGTGTTGTGTTGTTTTGTATTGTTTTGACCAGAAGAAATCATTGTCACTTTTGAGTCAGAAAGCAACATGAAATTTCCTTCTCCAATATAAAACCAAAACCGATTTAGGAAACACAGCAATTTTATGCCCAGCAGAGCTAATAAAGCCTGGTTTCCCAGAGCTTTGCATCATCTTTGGAGCTCCCCTGGCTTCCTCCCTTGTCCCCTGCATGGCACTAATCCAGCAGGCCAGCTCTCACGTCTCCTATTTGGCACACTGGCTGGGCAAGGGAGAGCTAGCACCACAGCTAAACTGCGACAACGCTGAAAGCAAGTGCCTGCTGATGGGCTGGCCGGCACGCTGGCTGGCCAGCTGGCCGCTGTGTTTGGCTACCAGGCCAGAGAGACAGACTGAATTAGTTCCTTGGCTGGAAAACCAAACTAATGAATCCCATGCACTGCCTGTGTCTCTTCCCCTGAGTGGGTCAGCTCTGGCGTAGGAGCGTCACAGCTCTGAGAGCTCTGCTTCTCTGTCAGGTTTTGCCTGGGACAGCCCTATCAATTTTAAAAAAATGGAGGAGACTCACAAACAGGCAAACAGATATATGTACATATACAGAGAATATGTTATAAGTGTCTTTTTCTCCTCAGGAGTGCCAAAAGAAGGTTCTGAAGGTTGGAGGGAACCTGCTAGATAAAAACACATACTGACAATGCTAAGGCCGATAGGACAAGAGGTGTTAATCTGGGAACAAACATTTAGGATCTTAGGCACAACATTCTAGAAAGCAAATGAAAAAGACTTGCATGTGAATTAGCTGGATAAGACACGACTCCTGCAAATGTTATTCATGTACATCGGCTTCTGCAGAGCTGTTCTGCCAGCATGGTGATTTGCAGGATCTGACCCAGGCTAGGCTCAAAATCTTAAAGAAAATAATGGAATCTTTGGAAGTTAGGGACTGCCTTAGTCTTGATTTTCTGGTGTCAGTCTCTATTGCAGTCATAGCTACCTGTTAAGACAAAACAGAGAAGCAGTTTATTTACAGTTTTATAGCAATTACTGTTTATATTCTGTATAATTATTGATGTTTTGAAATTCACAGTTGGAGTCCCTACATTTGAGTTTCTAGAGGTCCTGGGGATTCCCAGATTGTAGCAGATCTGCTCTTGTCAAATCATTATCAGCACCATGCTGTGGACTCTGTTGGGAACTGTTTTTGACAGTTTATCAATATTGTGAAAATAAGGAAAGATGCTGCTGTCCAGCATCCTTACACTGTGTAGCCCAGGAGTTAATGGCTTAAATTAGCTGCTGGCTGCTTTCTCCTTCCAGTGTCTGCCTCGCTCAGAAGCCACTGCTTGCTCTACGGGGATCACCATCTTCATTTTCCTTCATCCGAGGATGAGTACTTGTAGTGGCTCTTCCAGACTCTGCTGCTCCCACCACCCCAGCTCACTCCAGCATTTTCAGTCGAAGTGTCACTTCAAAACAGGCACTGTCATATATACGGTCTTTCTATTCCAACTGTGTGTCAAGACCAAAAAGCATGTCACAGCGTTCCACTGTATATTGATGACAAAAAAAGTCCCAGCAGGATCCAGTTTCATGAATGTGTGTTCTCTAATAAGCTCCTTAGACAGAAGGTGATAACCCATAGGGTACAACTTTTATGTATTTTCATATGGGTTATCACCTTCTGTCATGTCTCCGGATGTTAGCAATCTCAGCATAAATCCTAAATCATGCAAAACATCTTTGACTGTCATATCCAGACATTTCCCAGTGTGTTTTCTTACTGCACAATAGCAATGTGCAAAGCACAAAGGGTTGGGCAGGCTTTTGTTAGTCCTTTGAAAGACTGTAGACCTCCTGCTTATTAGTCTGCTCTCTGACTGCTTTTCCACCAGACTTGCAAGCTTCCCTTTAGTCCATTTCCATGGCTACTGATATTCTGCTGAATGTTTTTCAGGCCTGGATGAGCCAGACTTTGAAACTTCATCATCTTCTTTGCTACATTTCAGCAAAACATGTGAAAAGGGGGCCAGTGCAGAATGCCATGTGTATCACCCTATTTTGGCCCCTGGGTAGACCTAACATGGGTTGGGGATTCACATCATGACTGCTCTGATTTGCAAAATAGCAGCTGGCTTCAGATGGCGTATGATGTAAAAATGTTTCTACGGGGATGTACCACTCATGCCCTTTAAACTAACACTTATTTTGGTTAGGCTGTTTCTACTTCATGTTGTTATTTCTATTCTACTGTATTGGTCAGAGTTGCTGTCAGATCGATTGATGTGTTTGTTCCCAGATTATCAGGAAGATTGCTCTGTGACTTTTTCTTGGGAAAAGGATGCAAATAAGATGCCAACCAGGGTATTTTGGAAAATACAGATGTAAAGTTTTGATGTGTATTAGCTGTACATTATGGCAGACAGTGCTGTCTTTAGCAAGAGGAAACTGCTTTGAACAAGCTCCTTTCCAGTTTCCAGCTTGAACTTGCCATAATGAAAGCAGAGCAACCAAACAGCCCCTGAACTCCATCAGAGCTGGCAGCAGCCTACATCACTGTCAGCTACACTGAATGAAATGCCTGGAAGAAGATGACATGGTTTCGTTTAGCTGATCCTGCTCTTCCCTCCCCAAGTAATCTCAAAGGGGGTCAAGCAGATAATTATTCACATCCCCTAAGCATGAAGGAATTTGGGACATTCTACCAAGATCAGGGCTGTCATCATTCATACCTGGCATATGTGGGCAGCTGCTGGGCGAGGGCATGATGCTCAAGACCTGTAGGGTGAAGACATACAGCTCCACCTCTTGCATTCACTATACAATGTCTTATCCCATATAGCTCACTGGCTAAGCGAAGAACGCATAAAAAACACAGACAGCCAGATCCACCCCAACTCATGTAGAGATCAAATCTGAAGGACAAACAGATTTTTTGGGGAAAGAGGAAACATCATGGGATATGAGCTAATCATTCTGCCCTCTTCTAAGCTCCTCAACTGCTAGGCAACAACACATGATAAACTCCGACACTTCTCATAAACCAGAACATTAACAATATTCAAAGACTAAGCAAACTGCCTCCATATTAAATTACTGGAAGGCTCCCAGTGGATGGGTGATGAAGACCCTGCTGAAATACATATGACATAGACATACATTCCTGCTCAGCAAAAGATAATATCAAAGCAATAAATTAAAGATGTTCTCCATATTCTCCACTGCCTGCCTAATCAGCTAAATCACATTAAAGGTCTTTATTTGCAAATCCTATGACTGGTCTGATAATTTTATCTTGTCCCTTTGCTTTCTATGAGGAGCTGCACCAGATTTGAAAGTTGAGCTTTGGCAGACAGGGACCAGCTCAGTCTCAGCAGCTGCTGAAGAGCCTCTTCTCTACAATGAAAACCTCTCCTAGAAAACTATGTCACTTATACTCATTCCTGGGAGGATGTTGAACCGATGATTGAAAAGAAAGTTTTCTTTTCTGAAGAAGAAAAGAACTATTTCTGAAATTAGAAGACAAATTAAAAATGTCTCCATCAGTAAAAGGTGATTATTCCCTTTTGTAGTTTTTCTTTCCCAGTAGGAAAGGAAATGTCATATTTCCTTTTAAAACTCAGTGGTTTTGCTTGATCTGTAAATTCATATTCCAAAACTGGGGGAGGGTGAACTTTTCCCACGTGTATTTCAGAATGCTTACATTCTTCCACAAATACAATTCTTTTGAATGTAAGCAGGATGCTAAGACAAGTGACAACTTACTACCTCTATTCAAAACAACAGTAAAAACAATAGTTATGTTATAATACTTTATGCACATTCTGTATCTGCAAAACACTGCAAAATAATCCATCATTATAACTTTTATTGCCTCAACAGCAGTAAGAAATAACTTGTACTGCCATTGTTTTACCAAGTGCAGAGGCTTTACTCCTTGTTTTCACTGATTTCTTCTTAATTTAAATTAAATGTCAATTTAGGTATTACAGAAAGTACAGAAGGTACTGAGTACGATAGTTGAATTTTGTAAATAAAAAAAATATGTCTTCTGTTTCCAGATATATTACCCAGTTGTCCCTTGGGTAAACTGTACGAGGCAGAGACAAGCACAAACACGGAAATTATGGAGCAGGACACATTTAGATGAATTACTGTTTGGAAACCTTCTTCCATCTTAGACTCAGATGTTTTAGAAGTGAATACAACAGCCATAAAATTCCAAAGGGAAGTGAGAATGATGGAAGGATTTGAAATGAATTCATCTTAGCTTCATTATACACTCCTCAGACAGCTTCTGAAGAAAAACAAATCAATCAGCAAGCTAGAAGAGTAGGAAAATTGTTATTTTTTAAAAGGATGGAAAAGACATAGCAAAGAGGATGAAGGTAAAACTTAAAATAAAAGACATTCTAAATATATTTTAAACGATACATTTCAAAGTTGCTCTAGCATATTTTTCAAAGACGCGAAAGAGAGAGAGAGCTGAAATACCACAAATGAAAACATAGGGATTTACAGCCCTGCAAAATAAGCAGTTAAGAGATACTGAGTAAACATTCACTTAAGCTTACTGGAAATTGTTAATATTTCATCTAAGAGAGGGGAAGATAGGAAAAATAATTTACAGAATGCTTTTCCCAGTTTCTCTAGTGCTCCAAACCTCACAGCTCAGACAATAGTATCAGTATCTGTTGCACAGTTAATGAAACAGCCTAAACACCAAAACAGAGAAAGTTTAGCTAGGAAAATGGTTCCACTTCATGACTCAGTAGTTTGCCTCAAAGCATCAGCGTGCAAACCAGAATTCACACTTGATGCATGCTGACACCAGTAAATCAACACTGAGGCAAATACCTAATTCCCAGGCTGTTTGTCCTCCTCGGGTCTGCTTCCAATGAACAGGGGAGCATGGGCACATCTGACTCATTGGACAACCACAGGACCCAGAGGAGGTAGAATGATACAGATTCCATCAAATGGCTGAACAAAAGGAAAGAAAAGCAAAAGGGTGAAGGTAAAGGAGAACAATGCAATATTTGAAGATCATCTGTAAAAGCTTTGTAGAACACAAGATGTTCTGCATGATAAAATGTTTTCATTATCATCAAAGATTCACTTAAAAGGTCAATATTTTCATTTATTTTCATCATCCTTAGTTCTTAAAATTCAGCAATTCAGTATTTAATTAAACAAGTTTCAGGTTTAATCTCTTTCTCACTTGTCAGTTTTAACAGTTTAATTAAGACATTCCATATTATTTCTCTATGGGATAATTTCCTATTGCCACAGCATGCTTCTTGGTGTTCATCTTTGTATTTTCCCAAGGAAGAGATGCAGCAGTGGTTGTTAGCACCTGTTTGTTTTATCTGAATCTGTTAACTTCCTTCTAATCACTGTAATTTCACTCCTTCCACTAAGCAGCTCACTGTTCAGCAGAGTTCAAACACCAGCGATCAGCTTTGCAGGCTGGCAGGATCCAAATCCCTTCATCACCTGCCCAGTTATTTTGATGTGGACTTGGGGTTTATACAGTTAACAGAAGTGAGAAACTCATGTCACTTCTCATGGAGTTGTTTCCTCTTTTCTCTGTCTACTGTGGATTCTTTCTTATTTCCCTGCTTAACCATTTTGTAGCTGCTTTATACTCTATATGCCTGTGCAGAATTGCGAGAAGTGTCAGATTTCTGTTTCCTAGAATGAAGCAAAACATTTCAGAATTTCTGAAGTGGTTTATCCTAAAAAATTGTAACCTGAGATCTCCCCATTAAGTCTCCAAGACTTTGTGATAATCCTGACATTATTTCACAGAGGTCCATGGGTACAGTTGGAGGAAAGTTAAAAGGGTCTCTCATGTTCTCATACTTTACACCACATCATGTATATGACCTGCTCACCCCTACTACAGAACAGTAAGATCCAGCCCCATGTGCTTTTCTGTTGTTATGGTCTTGGTAGCCTATGCTTATGCTCAGATGAATGCTGCTTGCACTCAAATCTGTCTAGAAGCCATACAGCTATGTTTAGCAAAGGCACAGAGCCCATACTAGTAGAACCTACTGAGAGATTGTGCATTTCAAACCGGGCTTTGTATCATGCTAGTACAACAGCATAACTTGTGAGCACATGGCCAACTGACATGTGCAGGCAAGGGACCATGCAAACATAATGGAGCCTAGAAGCCTTATAGGCACATCATATTTAGTGCCATCTCCTGCCCTATTGCTAGAAGTTTGTAATTAGGTCATTGACACTGAAAAAAAATCAGCTGATAATACTAGCCTCGAAGAAGTCAAATTCATGGGATGTTTCCCATGAAGATGGGAGCTTGGTTTAAAAAGCATGAGGTTTTAAAAAAATAATAATGAACCTCTGGCTTTCAGCCTTTTCAGTAACTCCAAGGCTTTCAGTAATTTCAAACATGCTCATGTGACTATAAACCTCCTCCCAGGAATATATTGCTATTGCTTCTTAACATCTCAGCCCCAGGACTTGGCAAGACAGTGGGCTGTTAGAGGTGCTAGATATTTTACTTCCTTCATAGAAGGTTCTTCTGTGGAGATCTGCCATGTTCTGCTATCCTTTATAACAGCACAGGGGCTGACCTGTTCATTAGATCTGATTTGATTTCCATGACAAGGGGTGAGATTCAGCCACGTGGCTGTGTGTGTAGGACCAGAGGAACCCTTTCTCCCACAGTCAGTGATGGGTGTTAGACCCTCTGAAGGGAGAATCAGCTTTTTTTTTAGTGTCACCACCACTGACTAAAAAGATAGCCCAGAGGGACCAGCCTCCTGCTTTAGCCCTCTGTAAGATGCCTATGGCTCAACAGGATGAGGCAGGGCTGCTGTGTTTGCAAATATCTTTTTTTTTTTTTTTTTTTAAAGAGGAGAGTCTCTTCCCAGCTCTCCCAAATGAAACCAAATCCTGAAGTCCTTCTATAAGTTCCATGTCAATTCCAATGGAAGTTGAACACATGTTAAGGGCACTTCCTTAACATCAAGCATAACCTGATGTCCTAGTGAAGTAGGCATTGCCAATACATCTACTTAACTTGAAGTACACACTTCAGTAGTCTCCCGAGAAGGGATATGTTTCAGCATGTTTCAACACAAAGTGAGAGTTTTCCTGGTTGGGATCTTCTTATTTCAAAAAATATCTTTGACCTTAGCGCAAGTGCAAGGAAGAACTTCAAGGCAGTCTCACAGTGCCTGCTGCACAGATTACATGGTTTGCTATGAGAACAGAGGATTTCCCATGCAGCAGAAGCTGGAGAAATTATAGTAAATTTGTGTGTCCTCGCAACTTAAAGGCAAGTCTGTACTAAAAGGAGTTGTCTGAAATCAAAGCATCGAGGAGTACAGGCAGTATGAGTATCTAAATGTTTATTTTAAGCTGCTCCTTAGAAAAGCAGTGACTTTGACACTGCCTAAACTAAGCATTTACTGGAGTTCAGTTACAGGTGGATTCTTTGCCTGTTCCAGAAGTTGGGAACAGTATGTAGCTATCATTGTTCAACACAGACCTATAAAAAGCTATGTTAAAGTAAGGAACAATCTTTTTTCAGTATCTATCCCTTGAGGTCTTACTTTGTTTTTCTATACTGTCTAAGCTCAATTGTATTCAATATTATTATAACAAGTATTCACACAGCAGCTTGGCCATCACATTGGTTCACTATACAGAAAAGAGACAGTTACACCCAAGGTACTGAACTTCGGCTTAATCTCAGGGTTAATGAGCTCACATTCTGGCATCATTTTGGACAAGAGATTGTCCCAGGCAACAGAAAAGACTACTGCATCAGGCTTAATGAATGGCAGGACTGCAGTCTCAGAACAAGGAACTGAGGAAGTGGTAAATTATTATCACCAAATACTAGCCTCAGGCTCTGGCAATTTTAAAACTAACTGTGTACCTCCATTATCTGTGAATTATTACATTCTACCCTGATTATTAGGTATCTGGGGTATCCCTACCTACCTGGCACGACCTACCAGGTAAGGAAGACTCCCCAAAAGAAATGAAAACTGTTCAACTTTTTCACAGATGACAAAGATACGAGGTGATGCAGTTCAGCGCAGGCTGTAAAAGCATAGCAGGTAAAGAATATGTTTGTCTTTGTATGCATTCCTGCTAGCAACTGACAATGCCAGTTTACTAAGTCTTTTATTATATTTCTGATTATCTTTGGCTGAGGAGATTTGCAAGAATTAATTTCTGAGACAAAAAATTGCTTCCTCCTGTGCAGCACAATTCTAGTCACTTAATTTAAAACACGAGCAAGAACCCTGTCCCGGTTAAAATACAGTATTTGCATAGTCAAATCAACTGCTGTCTTCTTAGACACTGTGCCAGTCTTTAGATGGATGGACAAGAACAGTTCACACCGATGCCTTTGTGCAGCAATCTGTTTCAAAAAGCAGGAATTTTGTAATCTTATCCGCCAAGGCCTTCACCTGCAGGCACCTCCTCCTTCTCAGCCCATCAGTCCTTGTGTGATAAGGAGGATGTTAACATATCTTTAAAAATCTTCTTCTCAAAAGAGTATTCCCATGAGGTATTGCTAACCAACAAAATCATTCAAAAACAAGGCTGGGTGATGCTCTGTAAGTCATGTTGCTCGACACCTTCTTCTGATCCCACATGCATATAACTAATCACCAGCAAAACCCCTCTAATAGACGTTGGCCTGAACTATCCGTAATACCATCCAAAGACAATGATCCAAAAAATTCACAAAGTGGTCTCTTCCCATTCACACCTGAACCTCTTTTTCACTAGTTAAGCTGGTTAGTTCCTATCCTTCCACCCAATTACAGAGAATAATGATGACTATTCTAGTTGTATCAGTTTAAAGACAGGAAATGAGTTTCACATCTGCTCACCGACCTCCTTTTCCATTAAAAAGACTGTTCTTTCAAGGCTTTTCTTGCACAATCCAAAGTTTTTATCATTCTTGTTCCTCATCTCTGGATGTCTCCTATGTATTCTCTTTCCGCTTTATGTAGTCCAGTTATGGTCTCACCAACACAGTGGAGAGAGAGACATTTATTTCCGTGTGCTTTGTACATTGCACTTTTGCTAATACATCCCCAGAAAGGATCCAGCTTGTACTCCACTCCAACACTCAAATGCTTTTTACAGTACAGCTGCACTGGCAGATACTTCTCATTTTATAGCTGCCTTTTACATTTTTCTTTCCTATCCACAGTTCTTTGTTCTTGTCTCGGTTCAACACCATCTTGTTGATTTTGGATCACTTCTCCAATATGTCTAGATTATTTTGAATTAAAATCTTACCCTTACCAATTTCATTTCATTTGCAAGGATTATGAGGATTTGACATATTCCATCATCTAAGTCATTAGTGTCTATACTGAGTAAAACAGACAGACCTCTGCAGGACTCCACTTAAAATGTGCCACTAATATAAGATGTAATCATTCTTAACAGTTTCTAGAGCTATTTTAGTGTAATTATTCACCCAGCTCATCATTATTTCATCTGGCTCATATTTCCCTAGCTTGCTTATGCAAGACGGTGCCAAATGTCATACTCAGGTCAAGATATATCGCAATTTTTACTTCCCCTTAATCATCCAAACAGATGGTTTAACTTGACTTGTTCGTGATTCATCCGTATCACCTGGCATGTATCACAAAATTATTCTCTGTGTGGACTTGTAAACTGGTTTATTTGCCAGGTCCTACTTTATCTCCTTCTTGGAGACCTGTATTGTCATTCACCTCTGGACCCACTCTGCCAAAATCTCTGGGAGGTGTTTGTATGTCGGTCAGAGGCTACTGCTGCTGCTCCTCCATAAGTACCTGTGGAAGGGCTCTTTTGGGACCTGCCAGCTCAAATGCCTCCAATTTACTTGAATGTAAATATTCTTTATGATGACCTTTCCTGTTTCTGGTATAAGCTTTTGTTATAACTCATTACTTTAAGTATATGCTCACAGTTAACCTTTTGGGAGAAACTAGAACAAAACAAAACAAAAAGGCACCGAATGCATTAGCCTGCACTACATCACTTGTTATGCTTGCCTTTTTCCTTCTCCTGCATTCTCACCAGTTAGAACATATTTTGTGCAACAGCCATTCTGTCCTTCTCCCTCTGCATCTTACCCTGGGTCCAATAGCTAAGCAGGAAATAGCAACCAACATCTGCGTAAGAAAATGGACCTGAGAATTTCATCTCAAGCGGGCGTTTGTGTAAATACCTGCTTTTCCTCAATACCTATTGTTTTCAAGAACCTTCGCCTAGGTTCTGCATCTTTACAAACAAAGGGCATGCTCCTTTCAACATTAATCCAGATACAGCCTCCTGCAGGATTTTAACAGCTGCCTACCACAGCTGCAGGTGTTAAACCAAGAAAAAAAAAAATCACAGCTTCCCATGTGAATTCATATAGGCACAAAGGGAGCTCTTAAAGCTCCTTTTTAAAAAAGTAACCCACACCATAAGCTAATAGAAATGAGAGCAAGAGAGTTTTTCTTTCTTGCTGGCCAGAAATACATATCCAAAATAGCAAAGACATTACTGTCATATGGTATGGTAATAGAATTACCATTTTCGGGTTAAGCCTATTACCTATGCAATTCATTCTGTCACTCTTAAAAGAATGTAAAATCCTATCTTCTTTAAATCATCCAATATGCGGTGGTTGTATAAGATTTAAGCACCTAAAATTTTGCTGATCAACAAGTCTTGGGGACTAGCATCAGTGAAACAGTTTCTTACAGAATATTTTTACATTGGAAAAAAAAACTGTTTTGACAAAACAGAACCTTTCTGTAGGCACATATCACTTGCAGTGAAATTTTGTTTTGAAAAAAGAAAATTAAAGGAAAAAAATTCAGTCCTCTCAGGACATTCTGCCAATCCAGCTCTTTCAGTCCTTTTCAAAACACAAGGTTTGAGTTTTCAGCTTGAAATGACATTTGATTTTGCAATGTCATGATATTAAAAAGTAAAAGTTACTCAAAGCCTTTAGTGTTATCAAACTGAAACACTCAAGGGGATTTCCAAATATTTCTTAATTATTTTTGTGGGAAGTGTCAAAATCTGCAAGTTTTCAGTTAAAACTTAAAACAAATTTTGACGTTTTGAAAACTCCCGTAAAAAAGGGCAGTCTGATTCTCCCCTACTTTACAATAGGACTGCCTCAGACAATGTTTCAGTGGAAATACATTAAAAAGACATTAACAAACTCCAAAGTTTCAGTCTCCTCAGATGAACAGTAGCTTCTCATTTCTGACACACTCATTGCATCACACACTACTTGCAGTTTTGTCAGTGACAGCAAAAACTGACCTTGGGAGTTGGGCCTCAGAGGTTCTTCATTTTCAGCTGAGAGTCTTGGGGAGCAAACTCTGTTTTCCTTCATTTGTGTTAATGAGTGTGTGTGTTCTCTGAGCCAGACTCCACCTTCACACTCCTAAGACAGTTAAAGTTGTTTTAGTTCTTAAATTAAGATTATGTAGTTATTTTAATTTCATGTAATTTTTAATACTATCCTAATTGTCCTATGTCCTTTAAGCCAGACTCCATCTTCAAACATCCACTTCTTAGAAAGTTGACAGTGTTATCGGCCATGAATGAAAAGCCCTGCAGAACATCACATGGGGACAGATTTACACTGGGTTTGCCACACACGAAGGCTGTGTGTTTGCCATGACATCCACATATTATTTGGTTACCAGTCAAGATTTGTAGACAAAGGAAAAAAAATGTATTCCAATAAAGTAACAGTTAAACTTTTAGTTGCACACTAGGAAATTGAATTACAACTGTAAGTGCCTAAAACACAAAGTAGAATCATTATTATAGAATCATTAAGGTTGGAAAAGACCTCCAAGATCATCTAGTCCAACCATCCCCCCTACCACCAATATTACCCACTAAACCGTGTCCCTAAGAACCTCATCCAACCTTTCCTTAAACACCCACAGGGATGGTGACTCTACCACTTCCCTGGGCAACCCCTTTCCAATGCCTAACCACTCTTTCTGAGAAGAAATTTCTCCTAATTTCCAACCCGAACCTCCCATAGTGCAACTTGAGGCCATTATCGCTAGTTATCTGTGAGAAGAGGCTGACCCCCAGCTCACTAAAACTTCCTTTCAGGTAGTTGTAGAGAGCAATAAGGTCTCCCCTGAGCCTCCTCTTCTCCAAGCTAAACAACCCCAGCTCCCTCAGCCGCTCCTCGTAGGACTTGTTCTCCAGAACCCTCACCAGCTTCGTTGCCCTTCTCTGGACACGCTCCAGCACCTCGATGTCCTTCCTGTAGTGAGGGGCCCAAAACTGAACACAGGACTCGAGGTGCGGCCTCACCAGAGCCGAGTACAGGGGGGACAATCACTTCCCTGGTCCTGCTGGCCACACTGTTTCTGATACAAGCCAGGATGCTGTTGGCCTTCTTGGCCGCCTGAGCACACTGTTGGCTCATGTTCAGGCGGGTGTCAACCAACACCCCCAGGTACTTGTCCTCTGCACAGCTTTCTAGCCACCCTGCCCCAAGCCTGTAGTGGTTCTCTAGACTTCATCTAACAAAGATGTGATTCTTTAACCATTTCAGCATCTTATTTAGGAAACAAACAATGCAGGTCCTATTCCCCCGTCCACCTCACAGCCAGGTTCCTGCAGACTCTTCCAAGCATCACATCTCTTTGTTCTGTTGCTAGATGGCTGCCAGGACCAGCATGGAGCCAAAGACAGAGATTTCTTACCCTTCCCATAGGTCAAACTGGCCTTGACTAGTCTTTCTCTGCTGCTTTTTTACTCTCATGGAGCTCAGTTGTCTGTAATTAGGCTTTGAGAAGCCACATGCAAACAACACCAAACAAGGCACTACCTCATCCACCCCATCTCCTTGGTCTCAGGCTGTTCCCTTTCTTTCTAGCATTTGTATTTGTATTTTTGTCATGACTTTTATTTTCAAGATTTTTTCCCTTCTGTTCATAAAATGCTTAAGAAACTATGGTACATATGACTTACTCTATCTAAAACACTACAGACAGCCTATGCATGCTTCCTAATTAAGTGATTCCTAATTAAGTGATGACAGATGGAGCATTAAGAATGCTTTTATCAAGTCATTTCCCCCATTACTGTTAAGGGTTGTGCTTTTACATTTTTCCAAGTCCATATTCTTAACACGGGATTTTTCAACAGGCATCAGATTTTTCTGATTGGCAGTTGAACAAGCTGTATATTGAATGTACGAACATATGCATATTCTTGTTCCCTCAAACTTGCATGCATAGCTTTAGACACTCAAATGACAATTTGCATCTGCAATTACCCATTTTTCACATACACTACGAAGATATGCACAAGTTGTGAGGTTTGGACAACATCACAAATACCTTATGGATATTTCATCTGCCATTTATTCATTTGAGAAATTCTTTTCAGGTATATTTACAAATTGAACTTACCAGTGCTTTGCAGTTCAAGCTAAGATTTCCTGCAACGTAGTAGTAGATACTTCTGACATAGATCTTATTCTTGTCTCTTTAAATAATTGCATTTTAAAGAAAGAACAACAGTGGCTTTCATTTTCACAGCGTGACTGGCAGCTATTTTTAAGGGCAAAGACTAAAGCACAACTTTTGATTTCCTGTTTCAAGTGGGTGGAATTAATTTTTCATCTGAAATGTTTTCCATTCAAACACAAGCAAAATATATTTAATGCTGTTGCAATTACAGATTGATTTGTTTCCATGCTGCTAGTATTGACACTCATTTATGCAGCCTGCATAGGAAAAATAATAAATGCAGTTTTAAATAAGCTGTTACAGTTTAAGTCTGGATAAAAAATCAGGCAGGTAATGAACACACTGAGTTGTTAATGATAAAATATACAATTATACCAAATAATATTTTATCAAGAAAATATTTCACCATATTTATTTGAGATTTTAATAACTGCTTAAACAACCTTTACCAAGCACTTTTTTTTTTCATTCCTACTCCAATGCAACAATGGTGCTGGCTGCCAGATGTTTGTGAGTCAGTGGCACTGGGTTCAGAAGCTCAGATTTTCACAGTAGAGCATCTTGCCTGAGTTGTTCATAACACACTTGCTCTCAACAGAGGGGGCTCCACCAAAGCAGATAGTAAGACTGAATCGTCCCTTCTTGAAGAAAGCAGCCAGCACACAAGGTTTCCACCATAAGGGTGAAGCCTTTCAGGACTGACTTTGCAAACAGCAGTTCCTGATGTTTTTCCACAGATCCTTTGAAATATATTGTACTGGATAAAATGGGTAGACAATATGGCCATTTTCATGGTTTATATTTTGCCAAAGGTCTTCCAGAACAGTGTAAAAGAAGGGGCACCACCCATCTCCCACTGGTATTGTTGGCTCCTCTGGAGTACGGGACAGACTTTCTCCTCTTCTTCACAGAGGAGGGAAAGGACCAATTAGAAAGTTGTTAAATTTCTTAAGTTATCCTGGTTATGTGAGTGTCAGAGGCAGAGGGCTGCTCTAGTTTCCGCCAGCTGAGGGCCAGCAGAGCCCAAACGTAAAGTGGTTTGAGCAAGGAAAGGCTCATGGTGCCAGAGTGGATGGAATCTCTGAGAAGATCTGCTTAATAGCCTGTAATCTCTCCCCAGCAACCAATATTTCCCTGCTGCTAATCCTTGCATGCAAGGATTACAAAATGGTCTGTGTCTGCCCAGGACCCAGCATAAAGATCTGTGGCCAAAGACGTGGCTGCTGGGCCATCAGAAGTCTGCACCATGCCTCTCCTAGCTTTATACATGGGGAGTGAGGGTCACAACCAGCATTACCTCCCTAACATGTTCCTGTGGCTCTGAACTGGAAGGAGTATATGAATGGGCAATACAGGTGCCCCAAGGCTCCAAGAGTTGGTCCCCACATGGTTATGTCACTGTCAGTACAAAAGCAAGTGGGAGCCTGCATAAGGCCCTATGATCATGTCCTTACAGACATTTCTCAATGTGGGACTTCAACATCTGCTCATGATTATTTAGACTTCTATAATTCCATTTTTGCACCATCAGGCATTTTTAACGCTATTTACCCTGAACATCAATGTCCTTTAGTTCCTAGTATTGAAAGCTCAGCTACAAAGTTAATATGAAATTGTCCCAGATGCTTTTGTTTTGTTTCTCTTTTGAAAGTCCCATATTAATTTATGATGAAATGACAAATCACAACCAATTCTAAAGAACAGATACTTTCTGAGCTGTCTATAAACCTATTCCTACACACATCTCAGAAGCCATGTCATGCAACGCTTGGTGCAATAGCTGTTTTTCCGTGAATTATGCAACACGGGAATACAATCTTGACTCTTTTTTAAGGATGAGCATACACAATGCATGCATTGGTGTGTGCTTAATCTACATGTGCAGCTAAGTCATTCACCAGGCCTGACTGGGGAAATTAGATTTGCTACTCTTTACCAACAATGAATACAATGGAAAACAAAGGGAGGTGAAATGTGTCTCTACAATGGAAGATGCAGTCAAATGATTCCAGAGCAATAAATTTGCACAGGTAACCCAGACTCAAAAATGAAGAACATCTGTCTGGAAAGAGCAAATTTCTGATGAATTTTGTAAGTGTTCTTTTATCCCTGTCTATAAACATGAAGAAGTTGAACATGAAAGATACTAGTTTTTACTTCTGTTCAACTTCTTCAGTTAGCAGCAACATACCCAGGATCTTTTTGTAGCTTCTGTATTCATATTGCAGCAGAGTACAAAATTTCTTCAATTAAACAACAAACAACATGCAACTAAGCAGATAAAGAAAACAAGACTAGTACACTTGAGACTCCCTGTGAATGGGACTTTTACTGATGGTATTTGTGGCACTCTCAAAGTTCTTAAGGGCTAACTACACTAGTAGATGTCCATTCCTTCAGCCACAAACTTGTTCAAGGAACTTTCTGCCCCATCCATTCCACTGCTTTGCTAGTATCTGAATGACTTTGTCTTTGTCAAGATAATAGTCATTTTCTGCTTAAATAAAGTACCTCAGAATAGAATTCAATTAGTATGCCAGTGTAGCAAGAAGGCTCAAGTACCTTGACAGTTCAATGAGTTGATTGCAAATGGACTTAAAATGAATTGTCTGTATAAGTTGATTTGACATATTTAATCTGTGGAAGCATTATTAGAAGCAAATGTTATACAGATAAGTGCTCATTCCTGAAATTTGTTTAAACAAAAGAGTACTCCAGCCTGCTGACCTGACATTTCTCATTTCACGTCATCATTATTACCTAGCAGAGATATCATCATCCATTCATTGCTTGCATTTTATGTAAGATTGATGGGTATGGCACGGATCTGCAGGGTATCACTGAATTACAGCTGCCTGTCTCTCTAAGCTGTGCAACTCAAACTGTTGCAATTGAGTGATGAGTCTTTGTCCTCTTCACTTGCTTTGATTACAAATATCTTACACAATCTTGTATTGTCTATTCTTTATGGAACTTACCCGGAGATGCTTCAAACATTGCAAATTCCAGAAAGCATGACCTGCAGTAAAGTGTGAACAACCATTCATTTTGGCACACTGGCTTTCTCTTGAGTACTTTGGCATAATCACTACTGGTGAAAACCAAAGAGATAGACTCATAAGTCAGTGAAGTCCTTCAGTGTTTATTTGTTTGTGTGGCTGCCTCTATTCACTAGTAAAGTGGTAATCTCCCTCCATCACTTGTATCCCAAAATAGAGCAGAATTACAAGTCTCTATAAGCTACTTAAGAACTGAAGAAGCCTTTCTTCTCTCTGTCTCTGCAGTCTCTTTCACATCAATTATTAACGCCATAAGTTTCCTGAGCCTTTTACGGGTTCCTTGGCAGAATAGGCAGGTGCAGGCATTTTCTGATATTATAAAACAGGGTAACTTTGCCAGAAAATGGTAGCAAGTTCCCCTACTAGCCTCCTGTATGCCATGGTAGCATCATAATGGAACCTGGAAGCTTTTAGGGAGTTAGAAAATGCCTGCTTAGAAATATATCGATATCTACACAGACAGATATATCAGAAAAAATCAACGGACAATTATAAGATCTGACAGTGAAAATACACCCTCATAAAAGTACTTCTCATTTTACAGTCCATTTTCAATGCTCTTTACCATTCATTTAAGTTTACACTACTGTAAATGTGCAAGGATATGTGTCACATATCTATTTCAAGCTTGCTACCCTGGGCTGCAGATGCATGCAGGTCTTCTACAAGGTTTTGCAATGCTTGGAGGCATCTAAAAAAGCATTAGATACCTATTTTAGGCACCTGAGTAACTTGTCTTGCAGGTAGCATTTCTAGAATGTGTAGCCCACAGTTTGGCTATTTGGGTATTTAAGATTTAAGCACATGTTTACAACTGTAAATGTTCCAGTGCGTTTCTAAAGGACGGTGGATTTCAATATCTCTTGAAGAATATCTCTGAACTAGGGGCTATGAGAACCATTTTATCAGAAAACATCAACAATGTGTTTGCTGAACCAAGTCATCAAAACCTCGCCATTAAAAGTCCCCCAGGCAAGTCAGAAGCCCAGCAATGAGTTTACAATTCATTTTTGCATGTCCGTGCACATACTTCCCCTTTCTATTCCTCCGGGGCTGTCCAGAGCTGCAGGCAGAGGAAAGTCTGCAGCTCACAAAAATCCCTTCCAAACTAAATAGATTTAAATAACGTACTTCCACCAATAACAGCCAGCAGCTGCAGCACACACAAGCTGCCGAGCACTTGCCCAGAGGCGCAGGAAGAGGTTGCAGCTTGTCCCGAGTCCTGTGTTGCCCCAGTTATGATGCTGTGAGTGTTCCAGCAAGCTGCTGCAAGGCAAGGAAGAATCCTTCTCCAGGATCTGCCATCTTAATCCTGGGATAACAGAGCACATCTACCTTCATTGGACTTGTCTGTGTGACACAAGGCCCTGAAAAATGCCATTACATACAGTTTCTTCTCAAAAAAAGGTCAGTTCTGTTCCATCTATCCTCGTGCAATTCCTTTGGAGGTCATTTCATAGGATCATAGAATCACAGAATCATTTAGGTTGGAAAAGACCTCCCAGGATCATCCAGTCCAACCTATAACCTAACACTACCAAGTTTAAACCATGTCACTAAGTTCTACATCTAAATGTTTTTTGAATACCTCCAGGGATGGTGACTCAACCACTTCCCTGGGCAGCCTGATCCAATGCCTCACAACCCTTTCAATAAAGAAGTTTTTGCTAATATCCAACCTAAACCTCCCCTGGTGCAACTTTAGCCCATTCCCCCTTGTCCTATCACCTAACACGTGGGAGAAGAGACCAATCCCCACCTCGCTACAGCCTCCTTTAAGGTACCTGTAGAGAGCGATAAGGTCACCCCTGAGCCTCCTCTTCTCCAGGCTGAACAACCCCAGCTCCCTCAGCTGCTCCTCAGAAGACTTGTTCTCCAGACCCCTCACCAGCTTCGTTGCTCTTCTCTGGACACGCTCCAGTACCTTGATGTCCTTCTTGTGGTGAGGGTCCCAAAACTGAACACATTATTCAAGGTGCAAATCCATCCATTAAATACCATGAGACTATTCTGCAATGCTGGGTGTTTTAAACCTTTGGCCTTGAGCTTACATGCTAACTTAACATATCAGAGCACATGGTTTCAGCAACTGCAAAGCTGAAAAATTGCCTTTACAAATGTTGCTTAGCTGTCTGTGTGCTGGCCCTATCCCTTATTGCTGTGTTTTATCGACATGCTGCTGACAGCAACATCCCATCATATATTGGCCATCCCATCGCCAGTCAATTCAGCTGCACAGCAAAAAATAATTCTGTTTTGGGGTGACATCATTTCGGTCAACCAATGCTGTCTGGGATTTTTTTCCATATAGCTGATCAAGAATCTGACACGTGCTACACTTATCTCATCTCCCAGAAAGTTGAAAATAGGGATGTCTTCTTGTTCTGTGATTTTTCTGTATTCCATCTATGCTACAGATGTGCTTCAGAGATGCAACAATTTATAACCCAAGGGTTTCTAACTGCAGTAGTTTGTTATAAGAGAAGCAATGTCGGGAACAGGGTTTGCTCCACCCATCTGGGGTTTCACAGGCATGCAGAGATCCCTCTGCAGGCATTAGTTATAACACTGTGATGCATTATTAACTCATTCTGACAAGTACTAAATAAATAACTTATTTCTCTAAAAGGTGTTTTTACTAGTTTTGCAAGTGAAAATGTGGGGAAGAGTCATAAAGTCTAAAACACAATGTGCCTTTAAGGATAAAAATGAACTAGCTAGAATAGAAGTGCAAAACCACAGCTCTAAAATAGACGAATGTGAAAAATATCTTAAAGAAAAAGATCCATAAAACTATTTAGAGACTGATAAATTAAATACTCCATGATCTAAAGTATAAATTCTGAAGGTTTAGCTATGCTGAGGGAATTGATCTCTTCCTTTCATTAGCTATGCTTATACTGTGATACTGGCAAAATGCTCAAGCACTGTTAAAGCTCATTTGAGATAATCATTTCATTAATTAATGGAACAAATGTTCCCTGGTGAGATAATGAAAAGAACTTTAAATATGTAATTTTGACTTCATTGTTAATAAAAACCTTTTACCTAGATCTTGGCCAGTGTAAGGAATCATGGCCTCCAGTTAAACAACGTATTTGAAAGTGAATACTTAATCTAGAGATCTGAATTGCTCTTTTAGCTTCAAAGAAGCAACCTGATTGAAGAAAATTATTCATAGCCCTAAAGTCTGACATATGATGACGTACCTTACTGGATGAAGGTCATGGTAGATCAAATGTGTCTCTAGGGTAATTCCACCTATGGTAGGAGACTTAAGCACAGGTTAGCTCTGGACTAACCTACTCCAGTATTTTTGGAGCTCCTGGATCTGAAACCACCACATCCATCTCAGCACATGAAAACAAGCATCTGCTCCAAGATCCAGGGAGCCCAAAAAAACTGATCCAGATTCTGCATTCCTTGTGCCATCTTAAACATTATTTGAATGTCTAAAACTCATATACTACAAAGCATGTGACAGCTGTTCTCAGTGCGTAGGTACTATTGTATCCCACCACAGTGGAGTAAGTGGCATGAGGAAGGGGGGCAAAAGGAAGCAGACTTGCAAACATGCACAGCTTAGCTAGGTTTAGAAGTAGCACCCACCTAACATCTGAAATGCCTCTCATTTGGCCAGGAGCAAAAATTATCAAATTCTGCCTCTGAAAAACCTTCCGTACTAAAGAAGTTTTAGACCTGTGGCCAGTGTGAAGAAAAGCACAGCTCCCTTGACATCAGTGGAAAAAAGCCAATTTGTTGCCCCTAATGGTCTGACCTCTTGTCTCCAACAATGCTATGAAGCAGGACTAGCTAAACAAATGACAAATGTTTTGCCACAGGCAATCTCTCTGCTGGTACCCCTATTAGAGATGCTGCCTTTATCTTTAACAAATTGCTTTAGTTGCAGGTAAATGCATTTGCTTGTATGACAGAAATACATGTGAAAGCTATAACTGCATCTAATTGTCTCAAACAAGAAAAGGTCATTTAAGTCCATTTTATCTTCAAGCTAATGGCATAAGCCTTTAGATGTCACTTTGCTAACTGAAAATATCATAAGCATGTTTTGCAATGCTAATCAGCCCTAGAAGACCTTACCATTGATCCAGCACAGTGACTTATTGTATAGGGCGACACTTCTGTCAGTGTAGTAACACTGATTTTGTCTTGGAATGTTACATCATCCAGGGCTTATAGCAAACTTGTTTGCATGGCTGTCTGAGGTTTCAGGAAACCAAGCAGAGCTATTCATTGTCATGCAGTTGAGAGTAGGAGCAGGTCAGACTCCATGTTCTTCTGGCTTTGGCTTGAGTGGAGACAGACCACATGGTTCTACCTCAACTGAGCAAGTCTCGCCCAACTGCCTCTGCATCTTCTTTCCCATGATGTATGATCTCTGGCCATTTTGGTCCACAAAGCAAACCCTTCACTTCATTTCCATTTCTCCTTCACACCTTGTAGTTCTCTGATGCTCAAAGACAGAGCAATGTCTACCAGGAGGAATGCTAGCTGTGGTGGGAGAAGAGCAACAACACATCACAGTCAAAAGCTGAAGTCAAACTGACTTTTAACCCCAGAACTCCAAAGAGAAGGGAACGTCTTCAAAGAATATCCAAAAATAACAGCCTTCCCATCCTCCTGGTTTTAAAGAGAAGGAAGAAGTAGTCATCTGTTCCTAACGCTAAAGATAATCTTAGCTATGCTATGTTTCAACAAGAAAATAAGCTGAATTGTCATTGCTTAGTCATGATTAAGCGGTAAAAAGACCTTTCAACAAAAGCACACTAAATAAACTTCCATCAAAATAAACTAGATATTTCATAGCACAAGCAGAGCATAAGTAAAAATAGGACATCACACTTTTGTAATGGTTGTCAGAAAACGCACAGCATGGAAAGAAAGAGGGCCCCCAGATCTGCCTCCACAGCTTGCGTTTTAATCCAAATCGAAATGATGGCACAACCAGGAAGTCTCCACCACAATTGTATATCATGGGTAGCATCTGGGACATTTGCTCTCCAGCTCAACTAAACATGTGTCATGTATCCTTATTGCCCATTTTATTTTTCTTCCTTTCAAGAGGTCAGATGCAGATGTGAGGCAAAGCAAACACAGTTACGATTTGCTGCAAGGAGAGGTACCCAGAAAGGGCAGAGAAGGAAGGAGGCAATAGAAGGTTACCATGGGGAAAAGAGTAGAGAGAACAGTAGAGAATGAGAAGCAAAGGGCAGAAACCTGAGTGATATTGAAGAGAAAATATTTTCTTATCGGATGTGGAAAATAATAGAAATCACAATGGGGGATATTTTCAAATGCACATTGGCAGCTTGCATTGGCTCTGATTTAGTAATGGGAGAGGGAGGAGGTGCACTGACTGACAAGAGAAGAGCATCCCTAACACACAACACAGACATAAGCAGCAGAGGTCAGCCCATTGCTCTGAGTGAGCTTGGTAACGCTGCGGATGGCTGTGCTAATGAAAAGGTTGGCTGAGAGTAGAAAGAGAAGTGGTGCTCTAAGTGTCCAGCATGGAGAAATGTGATAATTACTGGAACTAATGAATCCTGGCTCTGAGTTTGATGGCATGTCATTATGCTGGCATATACCCCCAAAATGATGCTGAGATACAAACAAGGGAGAAAAGCATGAAGCAGAAAGAACAGATGCAGGATAATAACCATCATTTATGAAGTCTAAGAAATTTAAGGCAATGTTACCATTAACATCATTAATAGCAGCACAGTCATAAACCAAGATAAATCCAATAAGGTAAACCTACAGCTTTATAAGTGTGGTGTGTAAGCAGGAGCACTTAAGAGAGGTGAACAGCAAAGACAGCTTTCTAATGGGCCCAACTTTGGAACTCTCTTGAAGTTATTACTTAATCACTTCATATAAGATTATCTTCCCTGATGGATTTAAAGCATCGATTTATACAGAATTCATCTTTAAATGGAAATACAGCTTACTCCTGGAAACTGAAAGGGAAAGTGGTGGTTCAGCAAATCAGCTAAGCACAAAAGGACAGAAGTCTTTAGACAGGTATGAAAACCCAAGCAACCAGCAGTCCAGGACAGACCAGGTCCATGCAAGATTTGTCAACATAGTGTGAAGTCTGATGGCAACAGTCTGCTGTTCCCCACTCCTTGCTCACGTGAAGACCTCCCTGAGTATTTGTAATAAAATCTGGCTCCAAGTCAGAACTTATTCTTAGCGTGTATTTTGGATTTGATTCAAGGTGATCTCTGACCTTTTAAGTCACTGCAATATATGCTTGCAGAAGTGTGTGGGCTGCAGTTATTAAGAAAAGGAAATATAAAAAATATCACTATCAGTAAACATACAGCCATCTTTCTTAAAGTAACTTAAAAGAGAGAAATATTTTGCAGATACTACTGCTCCACCCAAAGAGAAAGACATTCCCTTCTTGATGGAGACAGCTAGAAAGGCTCCAGGCAATGCTGCAGTTCAGACAGCCAGTTCTGCTAATCCTGTAAAATAAGCAGTCTGGTCCAAAGGCACTTGTGCTCAATGCAGTTTTGACTGCAATGTATAATTCTGAATTGATACAACATGAACCTTCACAATATCTCATGTTACCAGGAATATTTTAGTTGAATTTTTATGTGACTTGAAATCTACACCAGCTTTGCTTACTTAAGCCTATTTCTGAATTTATTTATTTTTTTCTAACATTTGCAAACAAATCTGAGTGTTTGTTCTTTTGTTTATACCAACTGCAGGGAAAAAAAATCATGTTAAGGCAAAAAATTTTCTTTTTTTCAGGCTGTACTGTAAATAATCAGTTGAGTTTACTGGTAGCCTACTATGAAGAGACTGTCTCAATCCTATACTGACCATTGGAGAAAGTTACTTTCTTCAGCAGCCAGAAGATGGTGGAAATCCACAGTTTTAATGCTCATAAAAAAAAAAAAAAGAAGAAGAAGAAGAAATGTTCAGTTCAGTATTTTACACTCCAACCTTTTATTCACCTATTTATCAGCTGTTCTTGAATCTACCTAGAAAGATCCATTTGTGGACAGTCTTGTTTTAAGGGCAGAACCTTTCAAAGGCAGCTCTGCACAGGGCTGGTACAAAGGGTCCAGTGAGGATGGGTCTCCTGATACTCAGTTTTTAGTATAGGGAATTCTGTTCAAATGGTACATGCTGAGACCCTTAGGATGTTTAGCCAAATGTGGTGTGTTTTATAGACAAAGTGGGGGAGCTGCACTCAGAGCACTGGTCACCACTAAAACCACAGAGCCTCCTTGCAGACATCAGTGAGCCATCACATGCTGGGATTTGGGCATTGGTGCAGGAAAAGGGAAGTCTTGCAAAAGCAGCCACCTTCTCTTGAAGCTAGCTAGCATGGGTGCAAACAGCAGCATTGCCACCAGGAGCGGGGTGACTGGGTCAGCTGGCATCCCCATGTGTTATTTCAGAGTCCCCATGAGCCCTGTGCTGCCATCACTGGGACGTGAGCTGGCGAGTTTTGTTCATGAAGCCTCAGAGTGAACAGGGCAATTCTGACGTAAAACTGTATGCTTTTCCCTAACTTAGCTGGGTTTATTCTTACTCTGTAGTATGCACATGTACATGGAGTTATTCCTGAATCTCTCTTCCTAAAGACATGTGTAGACAAGCTGAAGATTAGTTTATTTTTAATCATTCTGATGTTTTTTAGGAGTAAGAAATTATCCACAGGGATGCAAATCTGAGAGGCAGCTAGACAGACAACAGAAATGAAGAGGCTCTTATGATATAAGGAATGTTTTTGACCAGTGCTTTGAGTAGATTACATACTTCAGCTTCATCACTTCCCTTCCCATGCTGTTCACGGCTTGCTTCCATTTTATTGTTGCTCTATATGGGGATGCTTAAAAGTCCCTGCCCAGAGGAGAGACCTCTGTGAAACATACTGAAATACAAACATGAGGGAAAGTTCAGTCAGATGAGACAGACAGAGCAATGGTGGAAGTACATCTAATGTATGAATAGAGGACACAGGGACCCAAAAATCTGGTGATGTTGCCAATGTTATAAATTATGACAGATGTTATAAATATATAACAGTCCAGCAGAACTGAAATAGAGTCCAAGGTCTTAAGCCAAAGCTTGCCAGCTTAATCACAAGTGTCTTCTTTTTCACTGACAAATCCATCTTTTGCAGCAGAAAAAAAAACAACATGATATTGTTACAATGGCAGATCATGGAGCTTTATCCTCAGATCCCCTTCCAAAGTGACTGATGAAGCTGAAATATCATGTCCAAAGTGTAATGAAGTAACTAGGCAGTTCTTCAAATATTCAAAGCATCTACTGAGAGCCAAAGTTACATGTTTTTCTCTGTTCAAATCTCCCACTCTAAGAGATGTTGAGATGTAGGTTAAGTATGTTCAACCTAAACATGTGCAGTGCTCTTATATTGTCTATATTGTATATTTCATTTTTAAAATACATTCTTCTTTGTACAAATGGAGACAAGAAAGGGAATAAAAGAGCTTGTTCCTGGTTCTGCTGCTGTTTCCCTAGGTGTCTTGGCTGAGAATATACCTAAAGCACCAAATCTTCACTTTAGTCTGGAGAGTCAGTTGTCTTGATGCACCTGTATTTTGGGCACATTGGGAAGAAGCTTTACTGGTTATAAAATGCCATGTTTATCCCAGATGGACACATGGAAATAAATAAGTTAATCTCTATCCAGCAAGGATTTTGGGAAGCTGACAAAGGAAATGTAGAAAATTTCCTTATGTTCTGACAAACCAGAGGTGTTGCCTCTTAGGGATCTTAGAAACACCTTTGGAAGGGGCAGTCAGATGGGAAGCATTTTAGGAGCTCTTGGATATGCCCCAAAACACTGCTAAGTAACCAGCTCTTTAAGGAAACAGGAAACTGTGGGCCATGTCTCCAAGGATGTTTGCAGAGCTCAGAGATGCTCTCAGCTCCTGCCTCCCTTTCAGAGAGTGCAAGGAGAGTTACACTAGCTAAAATCCTCGGGGATTTTTTAAAAATTAAGTCCTCAAGCCATCTTAGATAGATAGCCCCAAAAATAGTGGCATGAAAGACAGAAGAAAAGATGAGGCTCTGGGCCTAGAAATAGACCTGTCCCTATGCTAAGCACTTCCATCACGAAGAACATCAGCTGAAGTTATGTGCTCAGAGCAGTGTGCCTTCTTTCCCCTTGGCATTAAGAAAAAGGAAGACCCACCTAATCCCAAGTAGGCATGTGGGTAGAGAGCTGTGGTTCAAGCCACGGCTCTGATGAGTCCCTTGTGTACTAGACTGTTATCCCACCAGTTTAACCTGCTGTCGAAGAATGAATAACAGCTTTGGAAATGTGAGCGTGAGGCTGATAATTCTGCTGCCATGCTCAGGACAAGGTGGAAGAAAGTTCAAGCCTTTCTCTAATAGACAACCAGCCCATAGCAGGTATCAGCAACGCTTAGTATCTACCAACAAGTGATCTACCACTGAGCATCCACCAGAACTTAACAAGAAAAGTAGCTCCCCCTGTGCAATTTAGGGTGTAACAGGGGAGAAAAAAAAAATGTTGAGGAAAGCATGTGTAGAAAGATAAAGCAAGAAAAGTGACAGGTTGGGAAGGCTGAGAAGGAAGTGCAGTCCAAGTAACCCTCAAGGAACAGGAAGCACTGCAAATGGTGCACAAAAAATGTGTGAGCCCTTGCCACAAAGAACAGCTGAATGTGCACATGGCTCTGGAGTAGAGGGATCCCGGGTAACTGAGGAGCCGGGACACTCACCAACAGACTGGTGAGATCTTGTGCCTGGGCAGTTAGCCTCGCTCGGATGTGGATGTATCCAGAAAAGCTCTAGAAAATAACAATTACCTTTATCTGGCATGAGGAGCACTCCGCTGCTCACCCTCTGATTTATCACATCAGAAATACTCGCAGCAGCCATGGGCTGGTATCACTACTTCAGCAGCTTTGCACATGACAACACTTTAAGTGTATAAAAAGCTAAACACCATCTAAGTAGTGATTTTTAGCAATGTCCAAAGCCCCTAAAAGTCAGGCTTTTGGCCTGAAATGGTCAGGAAAACAGTATTCTTCTGTAGATTGGATTACAGACATTAAATAGAGAGGATCCTCTGCCCTTCGCAATGAAATTACTTGCTGTTACTGTTATCCTCAGTTGGCATTATTAGTGACTAAGACCACATGAAGGCAGCTGGGATGTTTTCCTTGAGGATTTAAACTTGCTAATGAGACCTCTCAGAAATTTAAAAAAAAAAAAAAGTTCAGTTCAAATGACCGTGTCTGGTGAATTCTCGAGTACTGTGTTAATTAGATTGTACACTCAAACACGTGCTGTCAGCCAACACCAAACAAGCTGCAAGTGGATTTCACGGCTTGAAATCTGTTCAATTAGGGTCGTTTACAGCATGGTCAACAGCAGTCCTTCTGCTCCTGTTTCAGAAGGGACACATTAGGCTACTCCAAGTTTAGTTCACCCTTCACTCTAACTGGTGCAAATACTGCCCCAAAAAACACCTGGGGCTACAGCCAGCACAGAAGGGTTTCCAGCACTGAAGAAGTGTTTAAATGATGCAGCCAGTTATAGCAGCTCTGTGCAAGGTCTGCAGTATTTTTGGAGGGTGTTTGGGTTTGGGGGGAATTAGTGCTCTACACATGGCTTATTGCACTTAGAACTCTGGGACAGGCAATGGGCTGGAGCTGCTTAGCTGGGAAGAAGGGAAACTTCTCTGGATAACCCATGATGGATGAGCAGCTGGACCAGACCCATTCATGGCCCCATCCCAAGAGCTTGGGGGCCACCAGAGGGTCTCAGTGGTACCCACAGACACCATCAGCAACAGCTGCTGCAGTCTGGGCAACAGGGGCCATGAGGATTTGGATTCAGGCACAAAAATGTTGTCCTCTTGGGGTGTCTGAGAGCTTCAGTGGCTTTTGTGCTTTGCTGGGTGGTTTGGTGATAGGGCAAAGAGACCTAATTTTGTACCGAATTTTCATTTTTACTATTTGTAAAGGAAAAAGACTTTTCCAGCTGAAATTTGTTATCCACCCATCCCTTTGGTGTTATTATAAGCCCCAAGCATTACATCAGCTCAGCCACGCACACAAAGGAAATGGCCACACGTACTGATGACGCAGGTAAGTTTGATCATCACAGCTGAATTATGCTGCCCGCATGTGTCAGGCAGCACAGCAGTAGCCTAGCAACACTGTACATACCAAGATATGGACACACAAAGTCCTGCTTGTTTTTAACAAAAAGAAAGGGCAGCTAGAAATAATTGTGATGTAAATAATATATACCAATCATTCTTTACCATATGGAGTTATGAACATCATCCCTTTCAAACAAGAAATGACAGGAAGGGATTAAAACTCTGATATTTATGATTAAATAAGAAAAGCAACCATGGCTTATTTAGGTCAAAAGAAATCCATAAAACATGCAGACACTGCCAATAATGGTGTAATTTTGTTGAATTGATAACAAGAAGCTGTAAGCAAGGAGGCCCCTTATTGTAACCGTGACACTTAATAGAAGAAATAGATCTTGCATTCCTAGCTCTAAAGCCCTCTACAGTCCCTAGGAACATTTTACTACAAAAGTTGTTTATCTTGCAATGCATTTGAAACAACATGCATTGCCAAAGAGCAGGCTGGGGAAATTATAGAGATGGAAAATTGCTTTACTGCATTAGTACCCTTCCCCCTCCTCCCCCCTGCCCTGAACACTTCCCTCATTAAAGTAATTAGACATTTAAGACAAAACAACATAAAAACCCTTGAGGTGTGCAAATTTCAAATGTGGCTGACATCTTTTTGGTACACAACAGGATTTGATTAGTAGTTGCAATGCACAGACGCACTACAAAGCATAAACAACATTCATAACTACAAAACCTATGAAAGGTAAACTTTTTATTTCGGTGGTGTTTCAAAATTCATAGGAAAAAAATGGGCTAGGAAATAGTCTTCGGGAAGCAGACCAAGTCCCCAGGATTCTAAGCTGGAGTCATGATGTGTAATATTAATGCTGGGTGGTGCTGGGTATGTTAACTTCTGTGAACGCTGTCAGTGTACCTATTGCTGGAGAAGTGACCTACTTTGGAAATGTTTTCACCTGGAAATTCTCTGCCTGGAATTGCAGCCAAGGAGAACATCAAAATAGCAGTCAGCATTCTTATCAACTTTCTTGCTTGCCCTAGATAACATTACAGCATCTCCCAGGTAACGTGTAGGGAACGGACATGGAATTGGCCTAACTCTTGAGAACATCACTTAAAATATTCAAATGTTTACTGTAATTTTCACTTGCTACACAGCTAGCTAGAAAGTGGGTGATTATATCCCTTGGTTCAGTGAAGTGAAAGATAGCAGTTCCAAGAAGACATTAAATTGTTCACCCAGACAGCTGCACGTAGAAGTGGTCTGTCACCCTAGGTGAAGCGGCAGCTGGGAACTGCTTCAAGTTGTTCAAGAGATGGACAGATTATTGCTAACATTTATGTCCGACACCTGTCAGCAAGGTGAAAGGCAAGCACATTTACAACTCACACACCACTCCAACAGTATAGTTTTTCCCTTAACATCCTTTATGGCTCTATGCCTTCTTCTCTTCAAGTAATCAGGTTCTAGCAGTAATTAAAATCTAGGGAAGCAAGAGAGGAGAAAGTTTTGTGCTTTACTTATATTCCTGAAGCATGCAAAAGTACTACACTTCTTCTTTAGAAGGTATAATAAACTGTTGGTAATTGCTTACTGTATCATTTAGCTTTCCTAATTACT
Organism: Anseranas semipalmata; assembly: GCA_013399115.1. NCBI lineage: Eukaryota > Metazoa > Chordata > Aves > Anseriformes > Anseranatidae > Anseranas > Anseranas semipalmata. The sequence goes on from VXAA01004286.1 coordinate 132,738, forward strand.
GCAGTAAAAAATAATCTTTTTATTTCTGGAAAATGATTAGGTAAATTTTAAATGCCAGACAGAAGTTTGTATTTAGATCTACACTGATGAATCAGTCACAGTTAGAGCTTTGAGATTCAGGTGTGTTATCGTCAAGAGATTTGGGCATCTTCCAAACACCATTTTGGGAAGAAAACCTATAACGACTTTTATACTGTGACATATGCTAGCTATGAATACACAGCGATGCCTTTAGAGCTTTCCAAAAATATGCATATGTATTATGAGGTCTAGAAGAATCTCTGTTAACTTCACATTGTTTGAAAATAACCCTTTGAGGTCAATCGAGATTTTAATTCAGGGGTGCACTTGAATATATGCTAAAGTTTAGATTCAGCCATGTACCTAACCAGGTGCTGAAATCAATACTATTCAGGAATGTACTCTAAGTTTAAACCACACCTAAAGACTTGCCACAACCATATTTTGCACTGCTGCCATTAGTGGTAGATTATGGGGGCTCTGGCAGTGAACTGCTGAATTGTGAAGCACAAACTGATCTCCAAAGGCTAGCAACTAGTTTACTTGGACAGGAGTGTGGAAATGGTTGCTGGAGGTGCATGCAAGAACCAGAGCTCAAAGGTACAGAAAATAATGATGGATGTTTTTCTAAGTGTGATTTTAAAATATCTTTTAAAAAGAGGATAGATTTTTGAAAAATAGTTATATAAATAACATATACATAAATAGAAATATATATTTAATGGGATAAAGAGACACTGCATTTTATTGTAACTTAAAGAATTATTCTACAAAACAGATCGTTAATATTTTGTTGAATATTAAGAATAAAGTAAGTGTCTGTTTAACCTTCAGAGCATTAAAACTAAAAATAAAAAATAGTAGAGTTCAAAATTAAAAGCCTGTGAAATTGGCCTCTTTTTGTCCAGATTACATTTTTCAGCCCTTTATTACAAGCTGCAATTTTCTAGCAACAGGTTAGAATTGTAGTTCCTCCCATATAGCTGTAATACGAGCTCAGGCTAAGCTCCTAGTATTCACAACTCTCCATGCTGTGATCTATATTGTTGCAACAAAATAAAACAGTTTCCTTCACATACAGATAAGTTTGTCAAAGTCAGCCCTGCTGGCTACGCCACACCACTTGTATTCACACTTGACTGTTTCTATATCAAATTATCCCACCTTTATAAAGTTATAAATCATCATAGCACTTTATCTGCTAGCTGAGGGCTGGGTGAATCACACTTATCCTTGAAGATAAGAGTTCCTTCAAAACATACTTTGAAGAAGTAACCTACCATAAAAGAAAACTATCAAGGATCCTATAAGACATGCACATCATGTCCGCGTTAAAAAGTAATTGTACTATTACCTGTGCTTTTCTCCCTCTGCAAAGTTGCTTAAGACCTCTGATGAACCCTTTCACTGGAAAGGGGAGGAAGCAGCTCTACACACATATAACTGAAATTATGTCATTACATTCAAATGAGTTTTTAAATACCTTCCCTCCAGGTCTTCATTATCTTCTTTATCTCTGTTTACAAAGAAAAAAGTTACCTATGCTGTCCTTCAGGATGTCTATCTGGTTTATCCTGATCTTTCTCTTCAAGTTCAAACAATTTAAGTGCTTCCTCTCTTCCTTTTTTGATTTTGCAGATTTGGGAATGCAGGTTTTACTAAGAATTACATTCATTACTGCCTAACTAAAACCTGCTAGAAACTCTTCTTGGCTGAAAGTGGAACGAGTCTTCTGCCAGGCAAACTGGCTGAAGCCATCCCATGGGTACTGAATTCTTACTAACAGTAAGAGGTGGGTCCAAAGAGCACTCAGTACAAAATCAAGATCTTGAAACCATTCTTCAAGACACAAAGTATTAAGGAAAAGTTGATAGCTTGTATACTAATGTGATAGATAACAGTTTAGAGTAATTGAATTTGCCATGAATGGACATAAATGCAATGTATTCCATAAAACTGGCAACGGAAGGGAAGAGTGAAATGTCTGGAATTATAAAAGCCCAGTTGTACTGTTGACATGTTGATAGATGAAGTGACAACACTGTCAATAATAATACAGAAAAGGAAGACATGGTTAATAGATATTCATGTTCTGTGGTAGGAAATCTAAAAGATAGAATCAGACAGTCCAGGCTTTTCAGACAGGCATTGCAAACAATGAGAAAAATGCTGATAAGAAATTCAAATGACACAAGGGGTAGGGGGGGAAGAAGATGATAAATATATTTCCTGAGGCTGCCTACTGCCAGGGGAGGATACCTACAGGAACCTCACGCTGAGGCTGGGTCCAGAGGTGATGGGCTCCTCACCTGCAGCAGCTGTGTGCTGGTGGAGATTCTGTGTCAACAGGGATGCATGAAGGTCAACAGCCTCAATAGCATAAGAGAAGATGAGAAACGGACTCTTTGAATCATCCCAGAGAGCCTGCTGAACTCAAACCCCCAGCTGTAACGAAGAAGGTGCAGGCAGTGTCTGGGCCTGTCAGGCTGGGAAATTCACATAAAGGCAAAGGCTGGAAGCTCAAGACTTCTGTCACTGAGACAGCTCCTGCTCCACCTGCAGATCAGACACTGCAGAATAGGTTCAATCACCAGGCAGCAGACAAGTGTAGTGGGAGCTATGTCCACCAAAGCACTCAAGATAGCTGGGCCTGAGGTCTGCAAAAGCACAAGGATGAAACAGAAAGACATAGCAATGAGAGGCTCCTTGCTGCAGGGGCTGGAGGCCCCTATCTGCTAACTACCAAGGACTGCTACAAAGAAATAGGGTCCCTCTGACTATGTGGGACAACTGCATCTTTGCCACCTGGCTGTCCAACATGGTGAGGAGAGCTTTAACTTAGGAATAACAGGGGAGGGAGGTGATAACTAATGTCAAGTGAAGAAGTGGTGGAATGGGATAGCAAGCAAAGAATCAGGGTTTTGTGGACAAGAGACTTTCTAACTAACAAAAGAGGTGTGAAGGGGGCCCACCTCAAGTGTATGTACACAGGGAAGAGCCTACAAGACAGCATTATGTGGAAAGCTTTCATACCTTTCTTGGGAGATTGGAATGAGTGGATGCCTCTCTGCAGTGCCCGTACACCAATGCCCACAGCATGGGAACAAACAGGAGGAATTAGGGGTCTGTGTGCAGTATCAGGGCTATGATCTCATTCAGGATCACAAAGATGTGGTGGGATAGTTAACATGACTGGAGTGCTGCAGTAGACAGGGAACCTGGTGACAAAAGACATGGAAAAATACTGAGGTACTCAATGCCTTCTTCACCTCAGTCTTCACTGGTAAGACTTGCCTCAGGAATTGCAGGCTCCTGTGACCAGTGGGAAGATCTGGAGTAAAGAGGACTTAGCCTTGGTGGAGCAGGATCAGAGCAGGGAACATTTAAACAACTAGTGGTGTACTCCTAGGGTCAGTCCTGGGGCCAACATTCATTAATAGCTTCATTAATGACCCGGATGACAGAGTGCGTCCTCAGCAAGTTTGTAGGTGATCCAAACCTGGAAGGAGTCATTGATATATCAGATACGTGTGCTGCCATGTATTCTGAATATAGCAGCTACTGCTTTCTTGTATGTGGTCCAAGCTACCAACTGGAGTTAGCCTTGAACAGATCTGGCCAACTCCATGTCCTGAGTTTATCAGTTCTTGGGAGGTTTTCATGTACTACCTCTCTCTTTGATCAGCTGTTTTCTGCCCACTCTGTCCATATACAGTGGGAACCCAGAGGTGTCATTCCCACAGGTCATGCAGAAAGTGCCTTTATGATATATTCAGTCAAAACCAGCTTTTTTTCATTCACATCACACAGGCCTTAGCAATGTCACCTTGCTTGTGTATTATGCACAATTCCCAAATATAGCCTGACAGGTAGGAGGGTGTTGTGATACTTCAGGCTTCTCTGCATCTACTGATAGAGGCAGTCGCTTCTTCTCCCTAAAACTATAAAGGACACTCCTGAACACTTTCTATGAGATTTCAGTATAAGAGAAAACAAATGGAACAGGATAATAGGTAAAGGATATTTTCTGTTTTTGTAATTACAGTCAAGGCATACATTCCTGATCACAGAAAACAGTTCACCTGCACTGCCCAAAGCCAAGCCAGAACAAGCACTTGCTCAGTAATGCAATAAGGATGAACAAGCAATGGTGCATTGCACAGAGCTGGGGAGCAAACACCTGTCCTGCCTATGTCCTAGAGCTCTGCATCAGTGCTGGTCTTGCTGAAGCCACAGACAAGACTGCATCTGTATTTCAAATATGTTTGTCTAGTGGATCAGATAGGTGAAAAGAGATCATACCTACTCCAAGCAGGTCTGTGCTGTGAAGAGTTTTGACAAAGGCAACAACAAATAACTGCAGCAGCTTGCAACTGTTTGTGCTAGACCAATCTCAAAAAGGATGACATGTAATGCCCTGAGTGGGATGGTGTTATGAAATCTTCTCCAACCTAGTTAGCCACTGGTTTAAATTATTTTTACTGTAACACAGTTACATTTCATCCTTGGTGCTTTCCTGCTGTGCTCTTTTGTCTCCAGGAAAAAATTAGGTACCAAGCTCAGACACAAACATTCTGAATAAACAAAATATTTCCCTCTCAAATTTTTCACAATAATGTAACAATACAGATGCTGTGGCATTTAATGACAGGAAACAACACGGTATGTGTCCCCAGTGTCTAGTCGCAGTCATTTTTAATAACTCTTTGCTGGGATGCATGGGTTATGACAGAAAGTGCCATCCTGCCAGCTGGTGATTTGCACTCAGTTTCCAGGCCCAGACATTCCTGTTGAACTAATATTGTTCCCTCATCTTCTTGCTCTTCGCTGTCTCTCCACTTTTATCCCTGCTCTACACCTTCAGACAGCACAATGCCCAGCACCCTTTGGCAAAACTATCACGCAGCAAGGAGAGAGGCGTTTAGTTATACGTGCAGGCAGCAGTGACGGAAATGTGACACAGCTTGTCCCCCTCCTTCCAGGCATCATCTGTCGTTCAACTAGAAAAAGCACCAGCGCTCACTCGAAGGAAGAGAGGGAGCTGACGGGCTGTGCATGTTAGCAGGAGCACGTACCCACTGGCTTCTGCATCGAGCCCTTTCTCAGCATGGGCAGTTCCCCACTTCTGTGACTCTTAAAACTGTGGACAGACAGCTTTGGAAAAGTCCTTTGTGCATGATGCTTCTTTCCTAATGTGCCTGAGTTCTTTCAATCTCTCACTTAATATCTTAAGCTAAAAATGCTGTGGTGTGGGAAACCCCAGATGTGACACTGAGAAGGGAACTTCATTGGTCCCTTTCCCCTCCCCACTTCCAGCTGTGCCCCTCGCTGCAAATGGTTGCAGTAGCACCCAGGATTCCAAAAGCAAAAAGTTTCAGATGCAATTCTGCTTCTTTTTCACCCTGTGATTCTGTCCAAGTATTGGATGGGAAGTGAGCCAGCAAACTGCCTTCCTGCTGCGGGCACAAGGAAGGGGGAGAGCAAATTATTGCTAGCAAAATGACAGCAACCACCAACATCTGTGTCATTAAACAAGTTCTGCATGAGATGTAGTTTTCACACCTGCTCCTAACCCAGACAGTTCAGAATTTCTTCTGATTAGGAGATTCACAATTATTTTGTGATACAAAAGTAGTTCAGTGGATCGATGCAGGGTGACAGTAATTAATGACTTCAGGGTAACCAAAACCTCTCCCTTGTTCCTCTGGGTGCCATCTCCAGCAGGACCTGCCAGCTCTGCATTTCTCCAGCGCTAAGAGGCTGAGATCTCACCGTACCCCTGGAGCAGGCACAGAGCTGTGAGAGGTCTTAAAGCATCTTGTATATTACATTCTATTTTCTCAAATCTCCTTCTTAAATGAGGATAAAAAGAATAAGACAAACCATCACCTCCTATAATGATTAGATACTATTGGGAAAGAAAAAAAAAATTTTTGCAGACTGAAACTTTTCCTACACATATATTTACATGCTCATAAATAAATATAGGTGTTCACATCAAAAGATCATAATAAAATTTGGGTGAAAGCATCAAATACCCATGTTACAGTATCCAGTTGCGTTAAAACATGTTTCCTTCACTCCTCTACTAACTGAGGAAGCTTGTGGACTATTCCACACAATTTCCATATAGCATATATTGTGCCATGGAGTTTCTGTTTTTCCCTTGTAAGTCCCCAAGAAATAATCTATGGTCTGAGTACACGTGACATCCAGTTTTGGACATGGCAAAAAAGTATGTCTTAAGATTAGGATTGTTTATGAAATGAAGTGTTCGATGGTGAACCCTTCACAGGACAGAGCAATTTATACTATTTATTGGGTGAGTAAACTTGGAATAAAATGCTATCTACACCACAATCCATAGCATGGTCTTTAACAAAAATGTCAGCAAACCTTTTTATGCCAGGTTTTTAACAATCACTTTAAGCTACTCAGTTGAGCAAAGGACATTTTAACAGTTATTCAGAGTAGAGTCATGCTTTCACCTAGGCCATTTCACTTGTGAGTTGATGACATGAGATAATAGAGAGGATGTATATAAATCTTGCATGGCGTGCACTTGATGTCCTCAGAATGTGGATGCTACTGAGATCTGGAATATAGACAACCTTTTCAAATAAAAGTGTGAAAGTCATAGAAGGTCAGAGAAGCGGAGGAACAACTTCAGCTGCTCCCTAATCCCTGAGGTAGAAATGGGTAAGGTGGTGACAACACATCTTCAGTTACTGCTGAAAATTATACAGCAGGAGAAACAATCAGGAAGAGTTGTGGTTTGTGCCAACAAAAATGTGTCACATCATGGGAGGCCGGATCCTTGTACTATTTGCAATGCTATGTGCTGCTGAATCATCTTCTCCACTGTCCTGTCCTCATCATTTGCTCCTTATGAGCTCCTAATTGCTTTGCAGAACCAATTCCTTCCATCCAGTCAGAAGCTCTGTCACGTCCACCTTGGCATTTGCTCCTCACTTCTGGTGGTTTTAGCAGTCCTGTCACCTGCATTTTCCTCCTGCTTCCAGCCTGTGGTGGCACAGGGCTAGGCTGAATACAAGTCATACATGATTTATTAGAGAGCCAGCCCTCCTTCACTCCATGTCTGGCAGCTATCTGTATGTATTATTTTGGGGCTTACACTCTAGCTTTTATTCCCTTTTGCGGTGTCTAGATAACAATACTTAAAATTTATTCTCAAAGGCATTTGAGTCAAAAACCCTTCATCTCAAGCACAGCTGACATTAGTTGCCGACACAATGCAACAGCCTCAGACTATTTCAGTGAACAAGGGAAAATAAATGGAGCTATCTAATCAATATAGCAGGCTGAACTTGAAGTACCCATCCTTTATTTAAGTGCCTTTGCTATGAGCCAGTGTTTTATTAATCTGAATCCTGAGAACTGTGGTAAACTGAAAGAAAGCAATTACTGCCATTCACTACACTTAGCCAGGAAAGCATTTCTGTTTTAGGAGTTAGGTAGAAATATGGACACACTTTCCAGAACAAGGGGTCATTGGAAAAAGGTGGTTTTCATGTAGGAAGTAAACTGTCAGCAATAAAAAACAGCATCAGGCTGGGAGCAGCAGTGGAGGAGGAACTTACCCCAGATGTATTGTCACTTGATGCTTTCCCCGGGCAAACCTAGCAGCGAGGATTTCTGCAGCAGCAAGTACCAAACCTGCAACTGGAAGGAAGGAAGCTTTGTGTCACCTCTCTCCTTCTTCTTAACAGTACAAAAGTAGAATAAGAGACTCTTCTAGATGTTGCAGCCCATGGAGGCACAGCCCACCCTGTTACGGCTCAGCCTTGAACACTGTGTCTCTCCTAACACAAGTGGGGAGGTTATTGTGCGTGGGTACAGAACTTAATCATTAAGCTAAAATATCTGTTTGCAGAGGAGATGTTCCAGACTGTGGTGTGTTTCTCCAAAATGTTAGTCTAGTAAGATGTAGCAGAGATGCTGCCAAAATACTGGGTTGCCTACCATCCAGTATTCATTTCTACAGGTAGTTCAGACCCAGTGTTAGGAAGAACCTGAAGCCTGGCAGATGGATGGTACCTCTGCAATAAGCAGATGAGATTAGGTTGTCTATGAAATTGCATAACATCATGAATATTTCCTTATCCATTATAGCCCTCTGCCTTTGGCACTGCCGGTTTGGGATAGTTAGATTTACCCATGGTGTTTTCCTAGTGTGTCAGTACACAGGTGCCAGTTGTTTGCTTTCTTGGTTGAGCCAATGATCCAGCACTAGTTATTAATGTGAAAGGGGGGAATCTAAACCAAATGCCTTAAAAACTTCTTAGAGTGCCTTCAGTTGTGTTCGTCTCATGCCTTCAAACATGTTTTTTTACCCTTTCATATTACTGATTTTCTGGAGAAGCTGGAGGTCAGGGAGGGGGAGGAAGGGGACAGAACATCCTTGTGCATCTGTAAGCACAGGGAAGTGTTGGTGCCCACTCCTCTTCATAGTCCAGCCCATGGTACACCTGCTAAGCTGCAACGGGCGACAATCCAAACAGAAAAGGAACTGGATGATTCATATGCCAAAAGGAGTTCAAAAGCTTTCTCTTTGTGCAGATGTGTAGCAACCCCTCAGCTGTTACCCAAGTGCTCATTTCTCTGATAGCAAACAGGGTTGGAGAAGGTTCTCTCCTATGTGATGCCTGTCAGACGACCTGACCCCATGCACGAATACCTGACTCCTGAATTGCTGGAGCCTTCAGCCACATAGAGCTTAAAGTGAGCCTGCTGCAACTTGCATTTTTTTCTGTATTGTGATCTTTTTTTTTTTTTTACTACTAATGAAAATGCATCCCCAGTGCATGGCTATCTATCAAGGGAGGAATAGCTCCCACGTGAGCACAAGGCTCAGGAACCAGCTGTTTCACAGAGTTTGGTCCTAGCACTATGGCTGTCTCTGCAGCATAGACAATGCTGGGAAGAGGGGAACAAGATCACCAAAAGCCAGGCAAGCTCAGCATTTAACATCACTAGGGAATTCATGCTTATGCATTAGAATCTAAGGGATCACCTGTCCTAGGCCCTTCGGATCAGACAGCACCTGGAATGACTAAGACACTAAACACTAAAGGTTTCCATCCCACTTACCACAGCCAGCAGGATTCAAAGCTGCACTCAGACACATATTAACAGTCCCAGACTCCATATCCTTTAGGGATGCGCTCAGATGCAGGACAGTCCCAGGTCAGAATTTAAACAACCAAGGCAAGGAAAGGGCAGGGAGATGGCAGTGCAGGGAGATGGCAGTGCAGATCTCTTCAGAAAGAAAAAATGTAGAGCAACATATAACCTGGTTGGGCCACAGATTTCTTCTTCAATTCATTATTGGCCAAGAGAGCTCTGCACAACAGAAGAAAAATTATTCCTGAAGATTTCTGTCACTTTCCAGTAGAGTTTTTCCTCTGCTGTCTTCAAGCCCCTTTTCATTCACCTTTTCATACAGCTGTGTAGAGAGTTTAATTTGTATTGGGAAAGAAAGTCACATGGTGACTGGTGCAAACTTGCCCAGTTGTTAAACATGGTTCATTTCAGTTCATGTGTCTGAAGTAACTCTTGCTATTACTTCTGCTCGATTCGTTCATGTATCTACTGGCTCACCAGGTCAAAACATGGTATAAGTATAAAGCCTCAAAGGAGTCCTCCAAGAAGCAAGATTTTAGTAAAAACTACAGTTTGGAATCTTTTCAGGGAAACAGGAAAAAAATCTGAACACTGCATAAGGCATTTATAAAGGTCAGTCCAGCTCTGGACGATCTGCAAATAAAAAAGTAAAGCTGGGGAGATTCATTTCCTCATATTTTTATCCATCTGGAAGGTAGGTACTCAGTCTACACCAGTCATGTACATTTGTGTAGGGTGCATAGAGGAGTATCTCCAGACAGCAGTTCCTTATCTGATGTCCCAGGGCAGGTGGGATGACTTCTCTCTGGAAGTGCTCGTCTCTGACATGGATTATGGAGGAAGCTGAGAGAACTGGTGTAATGCAAATGCCTGACTTAGGTAAAGCTGGGTGAACTTACTCCTGTCTTCCCTGGTCATTAGCTTTTCCTGTATGCCAGACAATATTACAACTTGCAGAAGTGAGGGTACCTTAGTCTAACCATAGCCATGGTCTTCACCACAGATGACAACCCAGCTTATTTCCAGCTGTGACGCTGAAGAGAGTCTTATGCCGCATCCCAAGCAGACTGGAGAGAACACAATGTAAAGGAGCTCTGGTAAGGTTGAATTGAGCCTCTTGAATAGTTACATTGGTCAGTGAGGGACAGCTGTGAGGAACAGCAAAGCTCAGGAACAATGTGCAAGGGTACAAATTTCCCACACCCAGAGGAGAGGAGGCAAGGAAATCCCTCCTCCCCGGTATGCAGAAGAGACCATTTTCCTCCTCTCCCTGCTCTGTTTTTCCACTTGTTCCCACTCACGTTTCTCTTTTGGCCCTCACCACCTTTTCTCCTCCATCTCACCGCTGCTGGCTTTTCTCAGCCACTTCTAGTTTGTATGTCACATTTGTAGGAAGAAATAAGCTCTTCAATAGCACTTTCTGAAGCTAGATTTATGTATTACCATGGGCGTGAAGTACCTCACACCATCCTGAGATGTGTTAGGATAGCACATCCCTGATCCTAGAAGAAGGGTGAGAGTGGCAGCAAAGACAATTGCTAAGCCCACAACCCCATCCATATGCCCATAGCCTTCTGGATTGCAGAAACCCAGCCGTGGAGTTGATCAGCATTCACTTCACCCGTTGTCTAATCCTGCAAGCTTTGAAGAGTAACAAACCTTTCTCTCACTCTTGCTGTGCTAATAATTCTGCTTCTCCATATGCTGAATATTTCACACTCATTCTGGGAACCAGGAACTAAGAAATGTTATACATATATAAATTTGTACAAAAAAAAAAGTCGGCATTCCACAGGAGCCAGAGCACAAGAGTGTCCTGTTTTGACAGCCACGGGAGCCAGGAAGGCAATATGAAACCAATGTTAAACTTCACAAAGTCCTACATTGCACAAGGTACTCCAATTGCCCTATGGGGCAGTAAAGCTAAATTTAATGGCAAACTGCACCACCTCCAGGAGGACAATATAATCATGGTTTACAGCAGCTAGTGAATGAAACTGCATGAAACACTCAACCTGATGCTTGTAGAGAAACCCATGAAATGATGCCTCATGCCAGTTACAAAAGATCCTAAACCCAAAGTCAGAGAATTCACCAACTGTCAGCCTTATTTTCCTTCTTCCATGAGGAGCATAAGGTGTAAATTCATTCCAGATAGCTTAAGTCTCCTTAATCAGGAAGCTAATGGAAAAGGCATGGAGTTCTTCAGAGGACAATCCAGATCTTCAGTATAGCAAACTGCAGTCTTTAAAGTGGCAAGAATAGCACAAGCTTTTATAAAAACTCCGCTGACAGATTAGGAGCTATTATCTGGAAAAGATCTAACAAATTCACTACAAAGAATTGTCAGCAAGAAATAGAAATGTGATAATAAGAAAAGCTACACTAACCTTCGGCATATTTATGTATTCAATATTTTTCTTATCCCTACTTTCTGTTTCTGATTTTTTTTATGATTGTAAGTCCTTCTTCCCTTCTTTTCCTCCCACTTTCATTCCCCTTCTTTCTGATACTCATTTATTTCTATCACCAAGTGTCTCTCCAATTTCTTATGTTCTTAGACCTGTCTCTTTCCTCCCCTCCTCTTTCTTTTCACTGCCAAAGCTGAGGGTCTCAGCCTGAACACCCTGCTTCATTGTGAATAAGGCTCTTTGGAGCAAGTCCTGGGCATCTGCAGTAGGCAATACATATCCCCCTTTCGTTAAGCAAAAATGTGGAGAAGGAACAGAAGTTACAGGTAAAGGTGCAGGATGCCAAGCTGAGAGGTGAGGAAACTTTCCACAGCTGTTGACCCTAATGCCCAGAAATCCCAGAACTGATCTCCATGAAAAAACTCTTGTTTTTGTTGTTTGTTTGTTTTTGTTTTTGTTTTCATACACAAAAGGAATCAGGCAGCTACATATGGAGTATCACAAGTTCAGAGAACAAGAATACCCCAGGGAGAGGGCACATCTCTCTCCCAAAAATGTGTCTGATGAAATCCTATGGTTTATGCAGCTTTATGCCCAGGCACTTTTCAGGAAACTCCCTAACCCAAGCCAGCCACACCAGCCAAAAGCAAACATATCTCATCTTGAAAGACAGGAGGCAGCACTTCCCACAGACTAGCCAACACACCCAAGGTTGAGCCTTCCTGGCACCCCCACGACAATCTGCTCCTGCCCCGTGCCCTTATCCCCTGGAGACACCACCAAAGTCCTGCTCACACAGCCTGCCCTCCCCAGCCCATGCTGCTGCAAGCCCAGGGGCTGGGACAAACAGGTGTGGGGTTGTCACCTCCATGCAGGCAGCTAGGCTTTCAGAAGCAACAGTTCTGTAAGTGTTTCCCAGGCATAGAGGAGTTCTGGTCAACTCTCCTTAATTTTATAATCTGCTTCTCCTCCAAGACACACCCTGTGATAGCTCCTTTTCACTTCTCTCCCTGCATCCTTATTGTTTCTTTACACATTTGTCTTCAGCCACCCTCAGTCCTTTTCAGATCTGTTGCTTGTTTTTAAACTACCAGTGTGGGTGTGGGTCTTCTGCAAAGCCTTTTCTCACACAAGCAGTGAGAGTGTTCCACAAGGCAGTTCCACAAGCAAAACTGTTTGTGTGAGGAAGCATTTGAACTCAGACTTCACTAACTCCTTCAAAGCATTAGCACAGCTTTTGCTCAGGCTACAAGTCATAATAGAAATGATCAAAATGGAAAAGTTGATGGAGCAGCGGAGCTAGCAGGGAATTTTCCATCAGTGCGTATTAAAATTGAATGATCAGAAATAGAGCTTTCCTCTTTCAATGAGAAAATAATGATGGATGATCAGATGAAATAGAGTAAGAAGACAGGAAAGAAGTTTTCAGTGCCTTCTGCAGCTCAGCAGACATAAACATTCCATTAATTTTAGTTGTAGAAGAGATGATGTATTAATTAGGTTTTGCCCAAGGCATGTCACGTTAATTAAGTATCTATTCAAACTAGGAAAACAGGAAAATGGTTTATTTTCCTTCCTGATTCCTCAGCAAGAGCTGAGTATTCTCTTACATCATTTCAAAGAAAAACAAATAGTTCTTATTAGGACCGAAGTCTGAAATTCTTAATGAGGCACAGAAATTAAATCAAAGAACAGACTTGTATAATACACAGTTTACAAAAATTAGTTGCATATTAGATTGAAAAACCATCAGCTTGTTTAGATGGCTGTATATTTTACATTTGACACGAGATGAAACCCCCCACCAAAGCTGAAATATCCCAATGTTTTCTTTGAGCCTTCGCTTTCTGAATTGTACAATGATTGGTGCCACATAAATGCTTCCAGGAAGACCTGACCTCTCTCAAAACAGCAACAAGACAGCCTGCCAGGTAGAAGCAGAGTTCAAATCGCCTGAATATGGCTCGGTTGGTTCACTCCTACTGCCCTTGGCTATAAATGCAAAAGCAGGGGAGGGATCCATTTCACGTGCACATCATAGGTGCTTGAACTAGTCCCCTAAAATAAGTTCCAGAGCTCCCTACCTACAGCACAGGGAATGAAGCAGGTGTCCTCAGAGGTCTTCAGAGAAGAGGAGTCTGTCTGTCCATGTCTGTCTTATCCAGCATCTACATTGGGCAGAGGTAGTATCAGAGGTAATATCAGAGGTAATAACCCTCTGGAGATCTTCAGGTTAAAATATTGTTTGACCTCTGGGGCTTTTCCCACCCCTTAGCAACAGTATTTTGGTATAATATGTTTGGTACCTAGAGAGTAGAGGGTTGCTGCACAAGTGGCCTGCCTGAGAAAGTTATTTCTGCCTCTGTTCTCTCCGCCTTGAGGTACCATGAAACATCCAGAAGTTACCTGTGGTGAGGGGAGAGGAAGGCAGCTGTTCAGACAAATGCAATTACAAGGAAATTAGAAAACCAGACTGTTTTATGAGCTGCTCATAATTTTTATTTTATAATCTAGGAAGACTACTTTGTCCTCCTTTGATTTCACCTAACACCTTGGGTAATGGAGCCAGGAATCCTGCAGGGACATCTACATGAAGTAAACGATAAGGTCATGAACCTGAACTTTCACAGAAGTCTTCAGTTAACTTCAAACAGATTTCCACTGGCAGGAACATATGAAAAACTTTAAATAGAAAATAAATGTGCTTTCTGTCTGTTCTGTTCTCAGGGGGGGAGGGGAGCTAAATGTAGAAAAATGGCAGTCTCCGGTTAGAATAAAGCTTTTTGCAATGAAAGATGAAGAGAGCACATCCAAGAAGGCTGGTTACAAGGTGTGTGATACATTGCACCTTTGCATACTTCGCTTTTATCCTTGTAGTCAGGTATCCCTCATTTGGCCCTAGTAGTGCATGTCTTTCAAAATGCAGTTTGATTATTTGTGTTTATTGCTGAGCAAGGGGACTTCAATACAGTTCATGAAAAGGAAACTAATACAGCAGCCTGTGCCTTTTGGAACACTTAATCAAATGTGTTCTTGCAAGCCATGCATGAAAAATACTGGCAGGCTTATGAAGAAGATGAATACATTTTGCCACTATGCATCAACCACTGACATTTTTCTCAGGCATTTGTCAGTAGGGAAGCTGCACAAAATCTTGTTCTTTGTCAGTCTTATTAAACCAGCTGACAAAGAAGGTCACTTGTTAGCAATGCAGATGAATTCTGAAATGCTCCATTCCTTTCTCCATCCATTGTAATATTGTACGTTTGTGCAGGAAGTTTCCTCCTGAAGAATTTTATATACGTATAAATGCTTGCTCTCAATAGTGCTAGCAAGATGCTATTGTGCAAAGAGAAAAGCCTGGCAGCAAGACTCTTCTGCTGTTCTCTGCCCTTATTCTCTCAAATCCGTACCATGAAACATCATTAATGAAGATTAACACATTATTTCATTGCTCCTCAAATTGCATTGCGTATTTCTCCAGTTAAATAAAGGACATTGTAGAGTGATGCACAGAGAAAGGACGAGGCAGGGACAGGCTGGAGTTTTCTCAGGGAAGGTTTGGATAACGCTGGAGTGTCCCTGAGAGGAGCACGGGGACTTCCTTGTTAGCACCTGAGAGCAGGGCTTCTGACCTCCAGCCAGCCGGCCAGGGAGGACACACAGGTGGACTGAGGCACCAGGGATATTCCAGAGCAGAAAAGGTTAGGAACCAGTAAACGGACCTGGAGAGATCCCCAGGGAAAACTGGTGAAGGGCTCTTGTGTGAAGGGGTGGGAGGATTGTGTGACAAGTGGAAAGTGAGGAGAGTTTTCAGAAGGTCAAAGATGGCAGAACAAGGGATATTTTGAGTTGTTGTGCTGGGCCTGGGACAAATGGCTGGGAGGAAAAACACAGCCACCTACAAGCCTAAAAACAACTACAAAGCGCAGATGTGAGAAAAAGATTGATTAGTACTTATGTATACACCCTGACGAACTGCTTCCTAAAATCTCTTACTAGCATACAAGCATGCAGATGCAATACTTCTGTACAGTTATGAGAGATACTGCACCTAACTGGGATCACACAGGAAACTCGTACCTGCGTGGCTTTGCCCAAAACACCTTGATTTCCATTTCCAGCATTTCAAAAAGGGCCATAAGACTGTCATGGCCTTGCTGCAAGAGTGCCGTTTTGGTATGTCATCTTTCCAGAAGCAGAAAGGACTGTTGCCAGTACAACAGAACATCAGCTAATTGCAAACCCAGGAAGAGCTGTTCTGTGCAGCAAGGTAAACTCATAGGGTGACAGCTGCAATCAGCTTCAGAGAGGCTTTACACACCCAATCACCAAGTCACAGTATTTGTCCTGTAGTATAATTTCGTAGGTGATCAATGTCAGTGAAAACCCAACAAGATACCATGAGAAGGAGCATGTGAATACTTGAACCGGAGACAGTTCTTCCGAATCAAAAAAGATAAAGCATCTTTGTTTGAATCACTTGAATCATTGGACTTCAGCAAATGTGATGAAAAGGGTGAATTACACATTGGCAGGTTTTCTTTTTCAAAGCTGATAGATCAAAAAAGTGTGGAATTGTCTTACATGGGGTGTTTTGTATTCTTTTTTGTTCCAAAGACAACATCCTTTGGAAAAATCCCTCTTGGTGATGAATTATGGCAAGGAATTATATAATTAAGGATGTAATTGTGCTCTCTGAAAAGGTTACAGGGAAAAGAAAGAAAAATAACTTTTCTCTTTTGTTTAGAATATCTTTTTCTTTTTAATGATCTACTACCTATAATTGAAAATCCCCAATGAAGAATAGCACAATGGTCCCAGAGTAGTGCTTGCCTCAGGTTAATCAAACCAGGAATGCTCCCTAGTGAGAGAGATACAGCAGAAGTGTGCACAGAACTTTGTAAATTATTTGCAGAGTTGACACGGTCATATGTTCAAAGATGATCTCATTACATAGATGTGTTAGGGTCATGATGAGGGGTAGATCACCAGGTAGAAACAACATCATACACCAAAACTGCTTTTTTTTTACTTGGCACCATTCATGACAATATATTCTCAAAGCTACATCTTCCTGCAAGATTTGCAAGAATCCATCACTTCAAATATATGATTTGTGAAGCATTCAGGATCCAAAATCAAATCAGCTACCTGTTCTCACAGCTATCATCCATACCTGTACCTGGCAAGACACAGTTGTCCCTCCGTTTACCGTCCGTCTCTGAACACTGTGTGGGAGTAAGACAAATGAAAGACCTGACACAACCTGTAGCATTTTTTCTCTAGTAGCTCAGAGGTTAGTAGTTTTACTGTAGAGATGTGAATAATTTTCAGGAGCTAGTTAGTTAGTTATCACAGCTGTTTCAGTTCTTTATGTCCAGCCTGAGACATTTCTTAGAGCTCTGATGGGAACATTTTGCTTTAAAGTCAGCCCCTCCAGCATGTCATAGGTAGTAAATCTAACTTGTGCAATGGAAATAGCTAATGAAAGCCCATTGCCACTGTCCTGACTGCTTGTCCGCACCTACACAGAGGAGGAGATGACCAGTCTTATCAGTAACAAAGAATTGTTTTTAGAGAATAATCAGTGAAGTAAAAGATTAAGAATAAGCAAAAACAGTGTCTGATCTGAAGTCAGTGTTGACTATACTTTGAGTAGGCTGGACTAGAGACATCTTGAAGTTCCTTCCAGCCTGCATCATCTATCATCCTGTACATAGTTCCTAGAGATACCTCTGTTCAACTCACATGGCTGTGAGGCACAGGATGAAGGTAATTCACCTCAGATCAGAGCAGAGCAGCAACTCTTGCTAGGCACAGGCCTTGCCAGTTTCTACAGTTCTCCTGTGCAAATGAAGAACTGGAGGGGGATGGATGAAGCTAATTAAGCCAGGTCAAGGGAGAGGACCTGGAGCTCTCAGCACTTCGAACACATCTCCAAGGGTTAAGTCAACCTTCAGCATGAGTTTTCTGACTGACAAAAGGGCCAAGGGATTGAAAGGAGACTGCCCTAGACATCACTTCAAACTCTGACAGAGTGGCTGACACCTACCTCTACGTTGCCCTGAGAAGCTCAAGTACTTTGTCTTATACAGCACTGCTTAAAGATCTGCAGTACTGACCTTCCTAAAAATAAGGGTGAACTGCATTTCAGTAAGAATGAGCTTTTAAAAGAGCAAAATTGTGCAGATATCCTGACTTGCCCTTATTTGAACACAAACTATTTCCTTTAACAAAAAAGATGATTCCCCAAAATTGGTATGACTTTACTGTGGGCTTCATGCTGCTCTTCTACTTCAAGCTTCATTATACTTGCTTAACTTAGATCCGCTGGGGAGTAAATATGTGTTTTAAATGAGACGCAAATTAAATTAATGATTCCTAAATAGCAAAGTAGCTTCTGAATTGCTTTTAGTTGATCTGAAATGGATGAACACCTTTGTGAATACTGCTGGTGTAAAACCTTCAAAATGAAATAACTGAAAACAAAATAGCTAGTCTGGTTCATATATGCTACGGGTGGCCTGAGGAAAGCTGTGGTAGTCTTTTCTTGAAAAGATTTCTACAGAGATCTTTTCAAGCAGCCAGAATAGTTTACAAAAATCTGACTTCTCCCATTTTACTAAACTTGTCTATGCGCCTGGGCTATAAGAGGTGGCTGCACCGTGCTCTGCTAGGCCAAAGAATGCAGAAACAACCCATGAGCAGTTTCAGGAAGGATGGAAACAAACATCTGAGTTGGGGCCCACAGAGCAATGCAGGCACCCTCTCTCCTACCTGACTTTGAGGAATTGAGCTGCCGCCAACAACTAGAAGTGGAAAGGGTGTAGTGGGGTTATCTTCAGAAGGCAACTGCAGTGGAAAGGGTGGTAGGCTTGCAAAAAGTTTGTGGCCTACCAGTGTAGACTATAGAACTCATTTGGATGCATACTTTCAAGTAGCAATCAACCACAGGAAACAGCAAAATGGAAAAGGACTTAGGTCTTGTATTTTCTTAGTTGTCTTGCTTTCTGTTCTTCTTGTAGATTATTATTGGTTTGTGTTAGGAAAGTCCATTTTAAATGTGGGTTGTCTAGACAATCCAATCTGCCCCTGGTCTGGTGGCAGAGTTCACTGGATGCCAGTGAAGTGCACACCTCACGAGGAAGTCTCTTTTCTGGTATCTTTTTTTGTCATGTTTTTGCAAAGGTGTTGATTCCAGAATGACACCTGGGATTCCAGTACAGGTCTGGCTTCTCAGGCAATGGTAGTGACATGTCCCAGTTTTCTGGTCACATCAAGGGACAGCTCTGGTTCTCAGCCCTCCTCTTGCCTGAGGACCTCAGGAGCAGTTATTTCTTCATGGTCACAAAGCTCCAGTGTAAAGAAACTTCCTGCAGGAAGGACAGTCCTCAGCCTTTCCATGGTAGGTCTGTCAACAATTCCTACTTCTCCCAAAGACTCACCAATCTGATGGGAGCACTGTTATTGAGGCCTGACATCCTTTCCAATGTCCCTTGCCGTGATCACCAATGAGTTTCCTAGCCTTCTGCTGGCTATAATTCCCAAAGTGTTCCCAACGTGACAGGTTAAAGCCAGGCTGTTTCTTACAGCAAAATGAAACATACTCTTAAAGCACTCCACTTTTTTTTTTCTCCCTTAGTAGTCACTATTCACTACGCTACTCTGGTAATGTTAGAAAAAAATGCATTAAAAATAGAAAGAAAAACCTAAATCTCTAAAGTAGTCTGACATTGGCAGTATGTTCTGCAGAGCAATGATTTCAAAATAATAGTAGTCTGCAAGGGCTGGGCCACAGGATCTTGGGGACTTTTTCACTCCATCCTTACTCAGGCTCAAATCTTTTTACACTGTAAAAGCAGTCCATTTCCTCCTCCTCTTTTAAGCAATGTTTCACAGAAAGTTGTAGCATGATACAGCTTTATAGAGCTGCAATTTTAGTGCGAAGCTTTACGGTAGATGGAAGCCATGAGCTCTTTTCCTTTTTCATTTCCTTATTTGGAGAGTTTACGAGCCTTGCTGTAAAATACTAAGAAAACAATAATTCAGTAGGATTTAGCCTTGTGCTGTCATGGAGACTGGAAAAAGGAAAGACCAACAAAAGTCAACAAGGTGAAGAAATATGCAGTCTGCTTTTTTTTTAAAAAAAAAAAAGAAAAACTTTAAACCATTATAAGGCAAAGAAACTTTCAGATGTAAATGTGTCTAAAACAACAAAAAAAAAACAACAAAAAAAACAACAAAAAAAAAAAACCAAAGACAGACACATACAGTCACATGCCAGCCTGTTTGTAGCCATAAGAACACAGATGAAGTCAACACAAAGTAAATAAAATTGGAAACTAATTTTCTGATATGCTACATTTACTCAAATGCCCTGAGAGAGAACAGCCAGGGAACATGCAGGAGTGTCCTGGGGAAATTTTGACAAATAATACAAAGCAAAGGCAGCCCTATGTTGGCTGAATTTTACCCCTTCTGTTTACCTATGTTGTGCTAGTATTTAATCACACAATTTTATGTCTTCTTTTTTTTTATTTTTTGCGTTAGGAGGCTGACCTTGCTCACTGCATACCCTGTGTGGTGCTCAGCTCATGAGCAGTATGCCAACATGTTGTTCTCTTCTTGTTGCTCAGCGTTCATCCCTTGACTTACAGTGTGGTATTTAAACCCTGCTCTGGCCACCAAAATGTTGGTATGGTCCCATCATTATCACATTGATTTCCTTCCATGAAGCCCCTTTGTGTCAAGAGAGGTTTTTCTCATTTCACCGGTGAGAGGAGAAGGAACAAGAGAAGCTGCTGAGGCACATGTGCTCATTCTGAGTCCTCAGGTTGGGAGACCCAGAATAGGATCTTTGAGTAGTTGGTATTAAACAGCACTTTACATGCACAGTCCAAAAAAGTACGTCTCCCACTGACTTAGCATGCAGGCTCTGAGTCACAGTTCAGCAATCCAGAAAATAAGGAGCATGGGAACAGGGCAATGTTCGACTGACAAACATCTATGCATTGCGTATGTGGTGGAAGCAGGGTGAGGTTCCAGATCTCCAAGGAAGCACTGGGGCTGTTTAGATCACTTATTTGTCGATCCATTTGTGTGAACAACTCATGAGTGAAAGACTCTTGAGGCTCTTTGAGCCATAATGAAAACACTTCCGTTATAGCCTGCTGATTGATTTTTGAATTTCAGCCTGGCAACCCAAACAAACAAGGTAAACATTACAAAAACAAAACCAGAGCTTGTCAATTGGCACTCCTCCGCTGCCCGCCTCCCTGAAACAGTGCTGATATTTATGATTGTTGTTGCGAGTCTCGCTCAAAACACTCACCCAGAGTTACCTTGTAGACTTTTGAATGCTTTCAGTGATGCCTTATTATTCACAAAATTAGTTACTAAACAGCATCCTCCAATGCCATTGTATGAACTTTGCGTCTAAAAGCACCTATTTAGTCAGTCCAACAGCACACTTGAGTACATAACATGGCCTCTCTTCCTGTGCTTGCAATAAGAGAGACACGGGAGAGTTTCTTTCAACTGTCAGCCTTGGATTTCCATGGCTTCAAAAAACTTGCTGTAGAGTCCTAATGTGAAAGCAGGGAGTTGTATAATTCATGACCACGAGCTGTCTCCATTTGGGATTCTCTCATGGGGACACTACCCCAACAACAGTGCAAAATGCAGAGCAGTTGTTGCTGCAAGAGCCTCATCTCCAGGCTGGATCCAGAAAGCACTGAGGTCCCTCACCTCCTGATGAAGCCATGCTGAGGAATGAACATGTGGAAGCTGGGAGCTCTCAGGACCTTGGATGAGCCAAATACACTGCCGGGCCCTTTGTCCAAAATTAAATACCCATTTGCTAGTCTTGTGATGTGGCTTTTCTGACCACTCCACACTGTCTGTGCTCTTTGGCAGAGTTGGTATCTGAAGCTACGTGTCATAAAACAAGCCATGGTTCACAGATAGTAAATGAAAAATATCACCGTGAGCAATGGGTCAGTGAGCCCGCACAGCGTGCTGTAAAATAAACCCAATTTTATCCTTCTTTGGAGTTGTCATTGCATAATATATCACTATTTTGAAGGTATGGTCGTGTAAACACTTTCAATGACAAGACGTTGAGAAGCCCTGGACACTACATTGGGGTTTCATTAGCTACATGCATCTTACCTTTTAATGGCTAATTTTCTGTGTAAGTAGTGCCCAAAGCAGGACAGGGTGTGACTGCATGTTGCACCACCACTGCCCTGTAATACCCACAGCCAGGTTGCTGCTTTTCAGGCAAAGATCTCTTCTTTATAGTTGTGACATTATCATACAGCAGCCTTCCGAGCCAGCCTTTTCCACAGGGTAAATGGCTGACCTCAAGTGGATTTTTTTTCATTATTTTTGTCTGCAAATTTTAGAAAAAAAAAATGACAAGGGGGTAACATAGGTTCAAGCCTTTTCAGCTTAAAGAGGACTTAGAAACCAGGCTTCCTATTTCCTGGGCAAGAATGCGAATAAGTTACTAAGAAGAATTCAATCTTTTCTCACACCCTCTCTTCTGAAGAGAAGAGGAGACAGCCACAACTTACTCATATCAAGAAGCAGGTATAAATCCCAGGGAAGCAGTTAGACAGTTATTTCAGGAATACCCTTGGTTCTTTCTCATTTCCCCACTCAGTCTGATGATGGATGCTGATCCCATTATGAGGCACACAGCTCTCCCTCCTTCACTGGGTAGATATTACTTAGCCTTGTGATTTCCTGTCCTGGAGTGAGGAGCTCTGTTCTGGGCTGCACTTGAACATCACACTATGAAAGTCCGCTTTTTGCACCTTTCTTCAAACAGTCACAGGAACAGAGTTTTATTTTTGCAGCTAAAGATCCCTAAAGCCTCCCTAGGCTTCTGGCTTCAAACATGTTGGCAAGGTCTACCAACCCTCATGCTACGAGGATGCCAGTATAGAAGATATAAACTTGTGAAGTATCTGAGAACTAGAAAAGGCTCTGCTTCAAAAGGAAATAAGGAAGCCAACCTATGAGATTACCCTTAGCTCTCCTGAGTGGGTGGGTTCTTGCTGCATTAAAAAATAAATGCAGATTTTAGACATTATTTCTAGCTGTTAGTATAATGACTTTGTAAATGCAAAGACTTTGCTGAATGTGAGTGGAAGCAAGTGTTAAAAGGAGGTAGAGGAAAGAAGAAAGGGAGAAAAAGATGAAAAGCAGAGGTGGACATGATGTCTTCTTGTCCTGGATCAACAAGACCCCATACATGAGCACTCACATGCACATGCAATGCAGAAAAAAGCCCTTCTCCAGCTCTGGCAAACCAAATATCTGATGCAATCTCAGACCTAAAACCCTGCTGGACTTTTCTTCAGCACCTTTGCACTTCTTCACAGACACAAGCAGTCCACAATATGTGAGCACTAGCCCCAGTGGAGGAAGTAGGCTGAAGGCAGCAGAACGGTACTGCAAGAGCAATGCTGCAGCTTGAACAAGGCGTAGGGAAGGATCTCCACTGTGTCCAGGGTCTCTTTGGGTGCCATCACAGTTCTTCTGTGCAGCTGATACCAGCTGCAGCTTCCCAGCTGCACAGGGAGCAGGGTGGGGGGAAGGTAAGTGCAGCAACTGCAGCATTTCTCCTCCTTTTCCAGCTTCACCCATCCCTGATGCTGGGGATCTTTCCCCACAGCCACCTCTTCCCCAGCGGGGTCAGCACCAACCCAGAGAGTTAGCACGCCGAGACAGAAAGGCTGGACTTGCAGCCCTGCCTCTAAATGCTTCAGTTTTAATAGCAAGGCATCAGAATATTTCTAGCAGTATTAAATGAGTGATTTCATTTTTTTTCTTGCTGTCAAGCTGAGATGGGATCTGGAAAAACTGATACGAATGGATGAACGTTCACACACAGGCAATTCTCAAGTCTCATAGGGAGATATAGCAATTCTGAGGAGTTTGGGTGGGTGCTTTTCCACACAGGCTGAGCTGCCTTCAACTCCCTGGGCTCTTCCTCTGAGCAGAGGGATTTAGAAAGAAGGAGGCTTTGCTAAGTCAGATTGCATCTCAGCACATTGCACCAGGCAAGCATTAAGTTTGAACAATAAGGTGAAACTCAATGTTGTCAGCCAGCAGCAGCGTTTTGTTGAAGTTCTACCCATTTCAGTATCAACAATAAGCTTTAATAAAAATAGAAATTAAGAAGGGAAGCACCTAATATGCTCATTTGATCTCTCGTTCTCCCTTGTGCTGTGTTGCAGCAACAGCTGCACGTTTCCTAACTATTCTTTCCTTATGCCTTCCTTCTTAATATTGCTGCCTCTGTGCTATGGCTTCAGTTTTCATTAATTTCCTTCCTTTCTCCAAGGCAACTTACGTTCCCACTGCCTCTTTCTAAGGCATGCACTGGGTTATTGTGCCCGTAATTTCATTTTTTCTTTCAGATCATAATCCAAAGTCCCCTTGGAATGGAGGAGCTGTAGCTTTTTGAACCATCTTATTCAGCTCTTGCTTGGCTGCATTGAAAGAAAAAATCGACCTGAAGGAACACAAAGCCTCTCAGTCCTAACCTCATGCCACGTAACATTTCGTTGCATTATTCATAAACAATGACCTCCTGCGGTGTGGCGTGAAGCCAGGAGCAGAGCTGCACAGATAACGGGGATGTGCCCCAACAGTGCAGCGAGCCTTCATCACCGAGACCCTTTGAAAAACCTTGAAGAGGTGACCTGGCACTGGAAGAAAACTGATGGTGGGGAGGACAGCAGGAATTCTAGGAAAAAAGTGATAAAAGGAAAGGTGACGAATTAAAATGAATTCATTTAACCGTATAGGAATTTGACCCCCTGTGTTTGACAATTTTTTTCTTTCCGAGAAACTAGAGGTTTCTCATTTCTTCTGTTAATTATGACTCTCACCACTTGAGTGAAAATTGCATTCACTTTACACACAGGACCCCAGAAAGCCTGTGTGCCAAAGGTTTGCATGAAACTCTAGCAGAGCAAGTTAGAAATCTTCCAGTAACGCTAAGTGCATTAAAAATGGAGTTTTACTGAATAAAACATGAAAATGAATAATGTAGTCAGCACAGTATTCTTTGTGTTATTAATTTGATGATAAGTTTAATTAACTTAATGCTGCCCTAAATGTTAATTTTCCTTGTGCTGCTGAATCTCAGGCTAGAAATGCCAAAGGGCATTACAGAAGTTTTAGAGAAATCACTGGGTATTGCTGCAGGTGAAGCGGAGACAGCTGGAGTTATTGGGGGATGTAAGACATGAGCGACTGTACAAGAGAGTGGAGTACAAACATTGGTCTCCTGGATCTTCCAAAATAACCAGTAATTAAACAACACACAAGGCTAGTGCTGGAAAAAAAAAAAAATCATAATTTCTTTCTTTCACCTGCTGGGGTAAGCTGAGGTAGATTGGGAGGATATGCAACATCCCACGAGCCTTTGCTTAAGGAAAGTTGCCGAGTGAGATGCATGTCATTGGGGTCACATTTTTCCAATGACAATTTTCATTTCTGAGCCCAGTTCAGTTGCTGCCTCATCGTAAAGTCGATAAAGCTGACAGGTGTCAGCAGGTGGCCTGAAGGGTGTTTTTTATCAGAAGAATCTTCAAAAGAAACCATGGTCTAGCAGCAAGGACCACCATTAAAATGAAATGGTCTTTCCTAGCTGCTTGGATACGAGTGTCCCACTGATGTGCTCTCTGAGCTCACAGCAATGCAGCGATCTTACAGGTTTCATTTCCCAGATGGTTTTCCCACAGGGCTGCAATCATTATCCTGTAGCTGTCTCTGGTGCCTTTGTGAAGTTCCATCAAGCCACTAAAGATCTGCTGTAGGGAGATGTTCACTCGTTCTCCAGGCAGTGAGATGCATCCCAGGAAGAACCATTCAGGAAATTACCTTTTATCGATATATTTCTTTGGCAGTACTCCAGCGTACCCTTACACAAAGGGCAAGAGCCTGTCTGCATTAATGTCAAGGAGGCCAAAGGTGATCCAAGAGCTGTCAGTCATGGACAAAAGGCACTCAGGGGAGGAGGGACCAAGGTACATGCAGAGGTGCTCTGCATACCTTAGTTACTCCAGCAGCTAGATCTTGCATGGTTCAGTAAATCTGGGTGCATACAATAGATTGCTGTGCATCTTTCAAATTTTTCTTGGATTCTCTGTTGCATGAAGGAGAAACATAGTCTGCCTGGCTGTATCGCAGAGCTGCTTTCTAGCAAACTTTCCCCATTTCCTCAAAGTTTTCACT
This sequence comes from Anseranas semipalmata, assembly GCA_013399115.1. NCBI lineage: Eukaryota > Metazoa > Chordata > Aves > Anseriformes > Anseranatidae > Anseranas > Anseranas semipalmata. The sequence continues at coordinate 158,573 of VXAA01004286.1, forward strand.
GGTAAATTAAGTAGCTGTGCTGCTGGCTGGCTGCCAAGCAGCTCTTTTCATCTGCAGCTACAAACCAGGATCCTCCTAAATAGAAGCTGTCACTGCCGGCAGAGAAAAGACTTTTGTCTGGAAAATGGCACAGTTGGTTCCTTGGCGAACCAAACTTTTTGCTGTTTTTCCAGACCAAGTGGAGCACAAATCCAGCATGCTTGCTCACATCTGCCTCCGTGGGCTTTGATTCCCAGTCTTCATCCTTCCATCAGCACAACAAAGATGCCTGAGGAGGTAGGTCCTTCCCAAGACTGGGGCTGCCACCATAGTCCTCTCCCCATTCCCCTCTGTCTTGATACAAATCCCCCCAAGGCAGAGATATCCTGACAAGAAGTCACCTACCCCCAGCTTGTTGCAATTCCATAAGGGAAGCAACTACCAACATACCTGGTCTCAACCAGGAACTAGTAATAAACCACTTGTGTTATTTCCTTGTATGACTGACAGCTTGTACAGTAACAGGAAACAAGGTCAAGTGCTTAGAAAATTTTCACCTTGAGATTTCCGTGTTGCCTCCTCAAGGACAGAAGAACCTTTCACCTTCTGGTGGATTAATGATTTACTCATAATCACACTGAGAAGCTGAGAGGGCACCTGATCTGCTGCAGAAGTGTGAGCAGTTCACATCTGAAGAAGGCACAACCTTCACAATGCGTTAAAGATCCATCAGAACTGGGGGAAAAAAAGAAGGATCTAGAGAAGGTTTGAATCCAAGGGATTTCCAAAATCCAACCCATGGACACCTCAAAAAAGGTCTTAAATACTAGCATATTTAATCAGTCTGGGTGTGAGCTGGACAAGCAAGCATGGCAAAATTCAGAGTAAGGAGATACGATCTTAGAATAAATCAGTAAAATGTAGTTTTCTTTTGTTTCCCTAACTTCTGTCTTTATAAATCTGTACAACAGGCTTCTCTTAGCTTAGATCCATTAACTAGCTACTTTTGTTTACTTTAACTAGAACCTGGCTTCACTTTGGGGGGATTTCATTCAGTTTCCACCAGCAGAGAGGTGTACATTTGGAGGGTGTTCATGCAAAGCCCCTGAGGTCTCTCCTGGGCATCACGTTACATCTCCACCTAGATGGGCTGCAGGGCTTCTGCTCCTGGTGCATACCCGGTGTTCCCTGCTCCCGGTAAGTAGCAGGCACCTCTTCAGTATCTGGGTAGCATTCACAGCTGAACCAAGAAAGAGCAGAAGACCTGCCTGGCAAAGATACGTAGCTATCCACAGAAGCTGCCTGGCACTAGTAGCTTCTGAAACCAAGGAGAGGCATTCACTAAGCCTATGTTGCTGGTCTCTCATATCGCCAGTGGAGACAGGCTCCTCCTAAGAGCAGACTTAGGACAGGGGCCTGACCTGGGAGATCTCAGGCACCTTTGGAAAACCTGGAGCGAGTCTCCTGCCCTGAACTGCCCTTTGATCAAGCTCAGTTTTCCCTTCTGATTACCAAGAGAACCAGACACTGGTTTCCTGCAACTGAAATTAGCTTCCCCTCCCAGTACAGCATTTACTTGCAGGTATAGGCAGCTATATGCATTACAGTTCTGTGTGAAAAGCCCACAGTTTCCAAAATCTACAGTGAATATATTTTAACTCAACAACATTTAGGCTCACTCTGATATTAACTCCACCGTAAGCAAGAGAAAACCTACCTATAGCATGGCTTTGCCTCATGCACTTCAAACAACTGTTTGTAGAGTTTAATAGCACTGGTTTTCTGTAAAACAAATGATTGTCACTTTTTTAATTTATTCTTTTCATTTAGTTCTTTTTTCTAGAGGCTGGTAGATATTCCTTCTCCTCACTTCCTTCCATGGGAAGGTGAATAGCTCCCTCAAGTGCACCACTGAGTTCTTCAGATTATAGAAAAGTATAGCTGCCAGCTCCCTTGGGAATCCCTCTGTCTGTTCTGCAATTCAAACTGGTCCTTACGACCCAGCAGCTGGCATATGAATCCAAAACATAGCCCAGGAGAGCAATTATCACCCAAGCTGCAGACTGTTCCTCCCTCTTGTTTAAGTGCAATAAAAATGGGGACAATGCTCATATAAAAATGTGGAAGTTTGGAGAAGCAGAGTAGGGCTCTTAGTAGGCAAAAAGCTAAGAATAAGTTTACTATAACTGTTTCACGAGAAAAATTGTTTCTCTGTCTCATTTTTGGAAACATTCATCCTGTGAAAAGTGGTCACCTTGTTGTCCACCAGGAGCCCCAGTCTTTTCTGCAGAGCTGCTTTCCAGTCAGTTGTCCCCCAATGTGTACTGGTGCCTGGGGTTGTTGCTCTCAGATACAGGACTTTGCATTTCCCGTCACTGAACTTCATGAGGTTCCTGACAGCCCATTTCTCCAGCCTGTTGGGGTCCCTCTGAATGGCAGCACAGCCCTCTGGCATATCAGCTACTCCTCCCAGTTTTGTGTCATCTGCAAACTTGCTGAGGTTACACTCTGCCCCATCATCCATGGGATGAATGTGAATATTAAACAGATGCTAAACGCTGGCCCCAGTATGGACCATTGGGGTGCACCACTAGTGATGGGCCTCCAGCTGGACTTTGTGCTGCTGGTCACAACCCTCTGTACCCAGCTGCTCAGCCAGTTCTGAATCCACCTCGCTGTCCGCTTACCTAGGCAAGCTCCAAATAGGCAGCAGAGGGAAAGTCAAAGGAAAAGGGCAAGTAAAGCAGAATAATTGGCTTTGAACATACAGAACATACCACTAAGTTGTTCTAGATGCAAGGAATGAACACCAGAAAACAGTAATATGTGGCTAAAAAGTCTGGGGTGTATTTCTCCAGTTGGGCAGGTGGAAATATGTAGGTTTTTCTTTTTTTTAAAGAATAGTAGCTTCAAGGTGTCAGGTAGAAAATCTAACACAGCACCGTGCCATACTGCATTAGTTTCCAAGAGTACCAAGCACCCGAGCTGCTTTAAACCCATTTTCTCTGAAATCCATTTGCTCCAAGTGTTGTAAGGATCACGTCCCATGAAAAGGCCATGACTGCTCTCAGGGAAAAGGAAACCACAGTTGTCAAGAGATGATGATGTCCCATCACTGCAGACACCAGTCATGGGGCTGCTCCAAGCTGCAACAGGCCTGCGATGGTGACAATGGGTTGAGGACATGCCAGAGACCAACAGGGTGAAGGGTACATTAGTCTTGTGACAGCAGTGAGGGCACCATCCAGTATCCCACAGCTGCAAATTTCACCAGANACCAAACAATGAAGATCCTTTTAGTTTGGAGCAGTAGTTGATGCACATTCAGAAGAGACAGAGAAAAAAAAAGTATTCCTGTATTTCCATTAAGGAAACTGAATTACCAGGAATGACGGAGAGCCTAATGCACAGTACCTAGGCTCTCTTATTGCTTTTTGAACTTCTGCTGTCCTAGGACAAGGTGCTAATTACTGTCTGTGAAACAAAGGCAGCGTTCCAGATATCTGCCCTGTCATCACAAAAGACCACAACTTCCTATTAGGAATAACCTATCCCATCACTGTGTACCTACTGTTCACACACCATTCCCTCTGTTTCTGGAGACAGCATCTGCGGAGTTTCTTGCATCTTTTATATCAGATGTGCAGTCAGGTTTTCACAAGTTTTTTGTCAAAATCCTACCAGGAAGCATTGAGTTGGACTGAGCATGCTGCACAACACTAAAATTAAAAAGTTTTCTTGTCAGAAAAGAGTAATGAGCATTACTGAGATATTGCAAAATTGCTCAGAGTGAGTCTTCTCTTAAATAAAAATTATAAAGTAGCTAGCAAATGTGAATGGAAAGTATTTTCTTCCACAAAGTATCCTACTATCTGAAAGTGGACTTGAGCTCCCAAGTACTTGAGTCTTTCCTGCATTATTACAACCTCCACATACAGTACAGCCTCAGTCGGAAGCAGACTGTGACCACCCTGCCTACTGCAGAAGCTGTTTGATCAGTAGCATTCAAGACTGAACTGAAATAAAACAACTCTTGACTTGGGAACAACTATGATGTGGGAATCTGTTCTCAGCTCAGTTAGACCTTGATTCAGAGGTTCAAGACAGAAGTGACAGATCTCTTGCAAAGGAAAAACAAATACTTTATCAAGAAATCAGTTCTTAGTAAGGTTTCTCTTTAAAGTCTTATTTTTCAGCAGAAATGTTTACCAGCCTTATATCATCCAACACACTTGAGTGACTTTAATCTTGTTCCCCATTCTCCATGGGAAAAACGCCACTCCCTGCTTATGGAAGTAGCTATTTCCACTGGTTCTGAATGGAGCAGGGAAAAAAAACACAAACCAAGTGGATGGTGAACACCTGTGTGTATAGATCCTTCATTAGTTTTCTTGCACTTTAGCACATACTTGAAAATCTTCCGTTACATTTCAAGGACTGCTTAATTATGCCTTATCTTACAAAAATAATTATTTCAATTGACTGAAAAAATGTAGCTCAGCTTGCGGGATGTTTCAGTTATTCACCTCAAATGAAAATAAATGCACCTGATCTGTTAAAGCCCACCCGCAGAACAGAAATTCAGGGTCCAGCCACTGCTGGTTTTGAACAGTTTTGCCCCAGTCGTATCCACATTTGACTCCCAAGACTCCAAGCCCCAAATCACTAGTGACTGGGAAAGTGTATTTGCAAGGCATCACTATTGCTTATCCAGATATAACACCTTTCCCAGGCATCCCCTACTAAATGAACATTTTAGCTTCCCCATACAGCACCTGTTACGTGGAACAGCAGTAACTGAATTCACACAGGAGTGGTAGTTCACACGAAACAGTTTTGCACCAAATACACACCAAGGTGCCTGATGTCTATCCAGGCTGGCTGGAACAGCAAAGCTTCAAATTAAATCTAGCAACAGTAATAAACGCTTCTCATCTTTCTTCCTCGGGTGTTTGATATTTCAACAGGCCACCAACAACTTGGGAAGAACACAGAGCTGATGTCTCCTCCTTTCCCTTGGCCCCAGCCTGTTTACCAGGGAGGCTGAGCTGCACTTCTCCTCCCTACCTCCTCCCACAAGACTAAAGCCTTACAACACGCCTTGCACTAAACACTGGCCAGCACAGTTTCCTTACACTGCAGCTTCCCGTGAGTGGGATATAGCAGATGTTAAAGTCACCTGTAGTGATAGCCTTTGTCAGACAAGAGGTTCATCAGGCAGCTGATGTTGTGTCTTTAGAAGCAAACCTTGCTACACAGTCACAGGTTCCCCGCTACCAAAAAGCGTAAACTCACTACCTTCTGCCTACAGCCCCAACATGGCTCAAAGGTGAGCTACTGCTTCTTTCACATTCTCCTTTGTTCATATCTGTTTGGTATTTGTAATTATATTAGTTTTAAAATAATACTAAAATAATTAGATATTTGTTTTAAATATATACTTTTTTTTTTTTTTGAGCTTGCTATTAAGCCTCCATTAAATCCAGGGCTACTCTTTTACATGCAGATGTTTAGTAGTTTCACCTTCATGAACTGAGTTTTTCCTCTTTCCTGCAGGGAGTTTCCCCAGGGGGTTACTAAACATGCCTTCTCCACATCATATGCATCAGGCCTATCAGCAATTTGAAATACAGCTTTATTCCCAGCTCCTTCAGTGTTTCATTTTCTACTTTTCTTTCAAACTGCTCAGCACTGGAATTCTAACATAAAAATTGTTTTAACCAAATCATATAACATATTCAATGTTCACCAACAGTTTACACATTTACACATTTTTCATGTTTTGTTTGCTTTGTTATATATTTTGCTTTTGGCTGCATAATTTTAGTAAGCTTCCATTCTTACATCTTTGATTCTTAATATTGCAGTACAGTAAGGGGAAGGAGATTGTTTATAAGGCTTTAAGATGATTCAGGTAGTTCCTACATCAGCTGTGGGCCTTAAAGTTATCAGCTACATGCCAAATGGATTAACAGTTCTTGGTTGCAACATACTTCGATTCAGGCGAGACAGTCTGAAGAACAATTAATACATACCAATAATTAAAAGGTCCCATAGCACCTTGTTAATTAAACTAATCTCCATACGCCTATTTAGTCTCAAGATACTTCACACAAATCAATCACTAATTCTGTTTCATCTCCAAGTGAATAAATATTTCCAGAGCCCTAACTTTGGAAAGGAACATGCCTGCCATCTCTATACACCACCCTGCTCACAGTCCTACATGTTCAAGCTCCATGCCTCCCACCTCAACTGTGACACCATATTCAACATTGTTGTTTTTAAAGGGAATTCAACTCTTTCCAATTAGGAAGTAATTGGATTATGAAGCTACAAACGCTGCTGAAGTGCCAAAAACCAACTATCTTCCACTCTTGCATGCTGCCACCCTCTGTTCATCCTTTTTTTTTTTTCCTCTCAAAGACAGAAGTGATTTTTCCTTGGCTTCCTGTTCTTTGTTCAACTACATTTGACAGTTCAAACAGTGTAAAAGGAAATTTGGGACTAACAGCAGGATACAGTTTTGTGTCCATTCTAGTCCAGTATTTGTACTAAAAGACCAATTCCATTTCTCATTTTTGGCAACATCAAGTCACTTTTGTTCTACTGTTCCTTCCACTAATCTACAGAAAAATGTATGCTATAAGTATGTTTTTAAAAAAGTCCACCTCCTTATGAACCTAGAACATTATCATTCCAAACACATTTTAAAGATGTAAGGCTAGAAGCAAACCTACACACTAGAAATGAATTATAGTCTCAAAATTATTCAATGCTTAACAAGTCTATTCAAACTAGTTATCTCTACAAATCCTTTCAAGGCCATTGAATAAAAGCAACTCCAAGCATACCTACAAGCCCAATTTAGCGTGCTGGATTGACAGCCCGCAGTATCTGTTGTGAGAGACCAACCAGGACTGAAAATAATCCAGTTTAAATTAAGTGAACTTAACTTCTGCTAATTTTCTTTAGTATTGCCAAAAAGCTACTGAAATATACCACACAAGTTTCATATTGCTCTACCTACCTCAAAACTATATATGATTGTAAATTTCCCTACATTTCATACATCCTTTTCAAGGCTTTAGTTCATGCTTATCATAGAATGAATCATAGAATGGTTCGGGTTCGAAGGCACCTTGAAGATCATCCAATTCCAACCCCCTGCCGTGGGAAGGGACACCTCCCACTAGACCAGGTTGCTCAAAGCCCCATCCAACCCAACTCGGAACACTTCCGATGATGGGGCATCCATAATTTCTCTGGGCAATCTGTTCCAATGCCTCACCACTCTCATATCCAGTCTAAACCTACTCTCTTTCAGTTTAAAACCACTGACCTTGTCCTGTCATTACAGGCCTTGGTAAAATGTGTTTCTCCATCTGTATTATAAAGGATTTCCCATTTTGAAATCCCACAGTAGACAAGTTCATTATTTCCTGATAAAACCACGCTGTCATTAGTCAAGAAAATGTCATTTAAACTACAAAAGTCTACAAAATACAAACAAAAAAATGAGTAACACTTTCCAAACTCAGTATTAAATTACTAAGTGGTAAATGTATCATCAGACAAGTATCAGGTTGTATACAATGCTAAAATCAACATCATTTTAAGGTGACAAAAACTAGTTTCACATAAGTTCATGTTTTTATCACACAATGCAATTCAATGGGAAACATGAGCATATATGCTATTATCAATTTATTTCTAAAAGCTTTTAGCTTGCTACCTTTAAATCATGGTCTAATCCATGAGTTTATGCAATTGAACAAAATGCTGATAAAGACAGTAGAAGTTTTGGGAGACATTTTATTCATGTACAGTTTTTCAGCAATGTACAATAGACATTCTAATTCTCTGTATATTTCATCTCCTTGAAGTTTGGTAAATGCTTGTTCATATATAAAACTACACAATGCTTTTTTGTAAAGACCTGAAATTGTGAAAATCCAAGTGCTACAGTATATTTTGTAGTGATTAAACATGTTGTCCAGAAGAGTAACCAGCCACTTCAGTGAAGCACTTCTAAAAATGTTTCTGATCAAGCTCAAATGCACCTGTTCATAAATAACGATTTGTTTGCTCAAGTCCATTATACCACTAAGTAAAACTGTCTCCAATATAAAACACCGTTTCAATACATTTCTCCATATGGACAACTAGATAATCTAGTCATATTTATTTTTAACCAATGCTAATACAAATTTACAAGTAAAGTAACTTTAGAATTTATTCATAATTATCTTTCAACCAGAAGCTTTACTTCGGACAACGCAGAAGTATGTTGCAAGTGACATTCTGCAGCAGAAGCTGGAGGTTTGAGAACAACTACGAAGGACTAAATATCAGCAATACACACTTTTACAAGAACTCTGACCATTCTGAATGTTAACATTAAAGACCAGGTACTTCAGTTTGTGCGCCTGTCAAACAATCAAAACCTCCACACAAAAAAAAAGAAAAATATCCCACAGAACACAGTATTTCAGAGAACGTACTAGACACTGGCATGACATTTCTCAAATCAAATTGGCAACTGAAATTTAACATCCACCTGAGCTTGTTTTGCTAAGGTTACTATTTCAGAGAGTTTCACCACCTGAAAAAGAAAACAAAGACTTAATTTCAATACATTCCTACCTTGAGTGAGTTGGAACAATAAACAAAGTAATGTCATGCAAATTGATTTAGCCCAGTGTTTCTTAACCACCTTTAATCGAAAGATCAGTCAAGTCTCTCGGTGAAGATCCTGCATGATTAAACAATGTCTGGCTCTCATTTACAACCAAATAAATATCATGTTAAAACGCTATTTTTAAAGTATTGTTTAAAGTTTAAAACTTTACGTACCGCCTTGTTTCGTTGTTTGTGGGGGGGGCGGGGGGGCATT
>VXAA01004286.1:167465-198700 GCA_013399115.1 Anseranas semipalmata
GGGGGGGGGCATTGGCATCCCACTCACAAGAGATTTTATGTATCCAGAGGCTTTTCCTCTTTTAAGTTTTTGTTTCTGGATCATATTTTGATACCTTATGGAGCCTTAACTTCTCTTGCATAACCTCTAAGAATTAATTCCTGCTTAGGAATTACACCCTCTAATTTTCTGAGGATTAAAATTCTTCATCCTCACCATTGCTACACATTTGTAGTATGTTTTCTTGTCCACATTACTTAACTTCAAACTCATCTAAAATCCTAGGTGGCCAGAATGATTTACAGACATCTAGTGAATATTTAGGTGGAAAAAAAAAATACACACACACACACTTTTAATACCACTGGTTAAAATTACTGCTTTGAATGCTCAGCTCATTGCACTGATCCATCCTCATACATTTGTTTATCCCACTCATTGCATCATCTTACATAAACCTGTTTAAGGAATTACCTATGGGCAACATACACAAGCAAATGGAACTCTTTCAAAAAGCACTTCTCCAGATACAGATAATTTAAGGTTACAAAACTAATTCCAACTAATAACTACTGATGTCATAGTTGTTCTCCTTATAAAATATACTCTTACTAATTTGTAAACCATTTGCTTGCAGCCCTGATAATAACTGGCACTGATTTATCCTAGGCTACCTTTAGTTAACTGAAAGGAGTTCCAACTTTTCAACATTCTGTAACAGATACTGTGTTCTGAAAAGGATATTCATAACCACCTCTCTTACCATTTTAGCAGCTTCATCCAAGTCATCACAGGCAAGGATTTTGAGGCCACTAGCTGTTATTAAAGCTTTGGCATCATCAACTCGTGTACCTTAAGAAACAGATAAAATGCAACTCTTATTGAACAGTGGACTACTATTTTGAGAGTACGCTCACATTTTCTAGGAAGCCTGTTCCAAAAGTAAGCTAGTGGATAAATCTACAAGAGAACTACTTCAGTAGCTATAAAAGCAAGAAATCTCTTTTTATTAACTTGCCAATCCTCACCATCTAAATTCTAAGTTTGCCTTACTTTTCCATAGTCTTCAGCTTACTACATAATATATACTTGCTAAGTAATATATAAGCTCAAGAACATTTGTCAATATGGACAGAAATATATTTACCATGTACTGAAACACACTCACCTTGCAATCGTACCACAATAGGTATTTTTAGGTCCAAATCCTTTACTGCCATAACAATACCTTGTGCTATCACATCACATCGCATAATGCCACCAAAAATATTTACCAGAATAGCCAGTACCTACAGGATCAATAACAACATTCATATTAAAAATGGTCAGAAGCACATCAACTAAAAGCACCACTCACAGCCTTTCAACCCTTTCAACCAAGTGAAAATTCAAGCTCTGTAAGTATAGTAAGTGACTCAGCTCAAGAAAGGGAGCATTTGTGTTCCAGAGAACATTAGCAACAAAAATATAGTTCTGTAAAATCACATATTTTACTTCAGGAAATAGAGTTACTTCAGGAAAATGCTATTTTTAAAATGCCTGACCCAGGAAATTTCCAAGTTCCAAATGCCTTCAATCCAGCATGAGTTGAAGGCAACGGCCATTTCTCTTACTTACAGCACGTATTCTGTGTAAGTACTTGAAAAGACAAATATTTTCTGTACATACTCACCACTATACATTATTACTTCAGAATATTCTGAGCATGACTTCAGAGCATGACTGATAAAGAAGGCTGTTTTTCCTCAACCAAATCAAACAAATTACTTCAATTACTGAGCTTTCAAGTACTTAATTTGTCAACTGTCCTTCTTTCAATTTCTAACAATACCCCAGCACAGGTATTTCCCACACTAATACCTCAGTGTACTGAAGAAGCCACACTGAAGAACACAGAAAATTTAAAAAAACTCATACACAATACTGTTTATACAATTTACTTTGAAGCTAGCATGTTTAGAGGTAAGATACCTGAAGTATATTTCACTCAGGAGGACTAAGCCTGAGGTTAAGGGAAAGACTTTTCCTACTTAGGTGGCAGAAAGAAGGGCTGAAAAGATTGCAGTCAATAGCAAAAGATGGAAAAAAAAGCAGCAGCAAAAATGGGCAGAAGACAACCTTGGAGGACAGAATAAACTTAACAACTTAAAAAACATTAATGTGCAGCTAGAAATAAACAGTAGTTTGGTTCTCATTACCTTGCCATTAGACTAGCTCATCTGTGTGACGTTGTTCTTGCTCCTGCTACTAATGCGTAGAAGCAACCTAGATCAGGAGCCCAAAAGGCTGTCCAAACAACCCCTGAACTGGACCCAAGCAGACTACAGTCCATGCCACCAGGGGGCTGTACTGCCATTTGACTTTCAGAACCAGGAATCCCAGCTACTTTTTTTTTTTTCTTTTTTTTTTTTAATTAAACATCAAGCAGCTGAAGGAAGGTAGAAAGGGAAAGATATTAACAAATGGATTTAGAAAGTCTCTGTCTGTGCATCAACAGAGAACTGGCACTGCAAGAACTTGTCCCAGATCGACACTTCCCCCAGCTTCTTTCTTGTTTCTCCTCCTTTTCTCTCTCTCCTTAATTCAGGTGCTCTGTGCCTATGTCCCTCACTTTTTCCTCAGTCTGCTGAAAGCAGGCAAAGTAAGAACGCTCTAGGAGAGTGTGTCAGACTCTGTATTTGTTAACAAAAATCTTTCCAAAGGGAAAGAGACTGAGCTCCTCTGTAAGACGAGTCTCTATTTGTTTCTGGCCCTTTTCAAAGAGGAGCAAGTGGTGCATTAAATTCTGGTGCAAAATAGTATACCATTACCAGGTCCTGCAAGGCACTCGCACCTTTTCTGGTTACCTTGTTGTTGTTTTTTAGTCCCAAACTGCCATCCAGTTCCCCCTAGATCACACTATCATCCCTATGTAGACCATCAAGTCAGTCTTCACATTGCCTTTCTAGGATGGTGAAGTTCTCCCCTCTGGTTTCAACCAATTTATTATCTTAATAATGTTCAAACACCTCTCATAAACTTTGGATAGGATGAAGTATTAATGCCCTGCCAAGCCCATTACAAAGTTATTTTATATTACATTATATAGAATTAGTACCTTAGAAACTTGTTTGTGCACTGCACAAAGAATATTTATGTCTATAACTCAATGCACAAAACAGATGCAAAACTAGCACAAAAGCAAAAAAAATGGAAATCCATCTGAATACTGGTTTCTGTTTAAACAACAGGTGTGGGCAGTTTCACACTCATAGGATTTCTGGAAAGATTCAAATACAGCTGTAATTTCAACCAGAGGATACAAAACTGCCTACTCAGTACTAAGCCAAAGAATGTATTTTTTAAAAAAGGAGAAAAAACTTCAACAGGTTTAGAGGCCTTCTCCATTTGCACCAAGATTTAGCTATCATCTCCATTTTCTTCCCTTTTCAATTTTATGCTTATAAAAATATGCTTTCTGCAGAGCATGCGCTAAGCATTGTATTTCAAAGCATATCCCATTTTGCCCCCCTTGATAATGCCAAGCCTTCCCTCACCTTTTTATCAGAGGTAATAAGCTTAAAGGCTTCTGTCACTTGCTGCACTGTAGCACCACCACCAACATCAAGGAAGTTTGCTGGAGTTCCACCATGAAGTTTAATTATATCCATTGTGGCCATAGCTAAACCAGCACCATTGACTATAAGAGAACAAAGATAACATTTAGGAATTCAGTTTATAAATCCACTAGATCATTTAAAATTCATTAAATAGATCATACCTAAACAGCCTATGTTTCCATCCAATCCTATATAGTTGAGATCTGCTTTTGCAGCATCCCTGTCTCTTTGATCTTCCTGTGTCCAGTCTTGCATATCAAAGATTTTCTTTTGACGATAGGCTGAATTACTGTCAAAATTTATCTTTGCATCCATACACATCACTGAAAGGAAAGAATAGTTTTTAAAAAAAAAAAGTCATTTCACGCCATTACTACTAGAATATAATACCTCAACTGCTACATGGACATGTTAAAGTATGTTACATCAGACTTTGCAATTATACTCAGCAATTAAGAACTGATAGGTACTACGCTTAGATTCTCAAATTTATGCTTTATTAAATTTGTTTTTCAACATACCATGTAAATACCAAGACCACCCGTTGTATACAGCTGAAGTTTTAGCTGAAACTCATTGAAAACTAACTCAGATTTAGAAAAATGTCAAGCTGTTACAAGAAGAATATGAATAGAAGAAACATTACCAACTCCTGATGCATCTTCAACCATAGGATTTATTTCTATCATGGTAGCATCATATTTCAGAAAGAGATTATATAATTTGATCATGTTTTCAGCTGCTTCATCCACCAGATTAGGAGGAAATCCCATTTTTTGAGCTAGCTGGAAGTAAAAGATTGGTTATCAGTTAACTGATGCTCATTTTTTGATTTACAGTTACAAATTAGGAATCTCTCAGTTTAACTATTATTTCAGTATCAACTGAATTTGTAGATGTAGAACCTCTCCTGCCTTCCAGGAAAGAAGTAACTCGGCTTTGAAGATTGTTTTCAATATAAAACACCGCACTTATCCTAAAAGAGCTAGTAAAAAGTCATCATCATATGCCTTTACATAGCTATATAAAGCACTGCCATGCAGAGTTGGATTTACATTGACTATCAAATTGAAAATACTTAAATAACTCAAATCTGTTTCAAAACGCCAAAAATGGTTTAAGACAACTCAGCAGGCTGAACACAGGTACACTTTATGACATTTAGAAACAACACTCCCATCCTCACTAATGTGTACTTTTCTACATTAACAATTACCCTAACAGCTTGCTCCTTTTTTATGCCTTCTACTATATCAATGGGTTCCTTAATTATCGCATCAGGATTCTCTGCAGCAACATCTTCAATATTAACACCACCCTGAGAACTGCCTATCAGCACAGGACCCTAGAATAAAAAGGAAAAGGGGGAAAAAAAGAGTGTAAGTAATTTTATACAACACAATTGAAACTTAGTTCTTCCCATAATATACTTTACAACACTAAAACCTTGTTGTTACTTGGAAATTTTTGGATTTGGGCATTTTACTTGTATGCTTTTATTAAAAAGAATGTTACTATATTTTCTATTCAGCACATCTATATAAACACTTTTAATAATACTTTCCAAATTGTAAGGTGTATCTTGAGCCCAATTTCTTTTAACAAGGAAAACTTTTCTTTTATATACCATAGCAACAGAGCAATTAACATAGACATACTAAATTTTGATAGAAAGATTAAACTTAGTAATTACATGCATTTTATCTTCTAGGTTGTCACAAGAGAAAGAACAGCCTGCTCATCTCCTCCTTCTCCACTCGCTGCTACACAAACACACATCGAATGCCAGGCACTTATTTATTCATTCCAGCATGCTCCAACTCCAAGGACAAATCTAGATCTGCAGAATCTAGTAATAAATTACTGCAAACTACTCCTCACTAAGATCACAAAGTTCGGTAACAATAGCTATTGCTGAAAGTCAAGGAGTTCTGACAAACAGCACTCAATTATTCGATAATAAAAAAATTAAGAAACTGGAATTTATAACATTTGTAGAAGCTTTTATTTTTCTTTTCTCTATCTAAATCTCAAGGAAAACATCAAGGAATCACTACTATGAAACCTAAAAATCTCTCCCCATGGGAACAGTCCTGTTTACAGGAAAGACAAACATTTATGTAATCTCAACTACCTTCCCTTATCACCATCCATGCGCGTATTATGACAGCTGGTGTACTAAGGTAACATTGCCTATTAGCACAGGTCTTAAACATTAAAGTCTTACAGCTGCTGACAATTAATTACAGAAAGCAAGATGCTGGTTCAGAGAACGTGCTTAATAACCACACTACCCCCCTCCTATCACCATCTTTCCAAACAGAAACATGTAGATGATGAATTATCCTATATCAAATAGCAAGGTTCAACACAATGAACACTTCTGGATATTCATATCCCGACCACAGTCAGTAAGCTACAAACACTTTACAAAAATAACGTATCATTCCACAGAATTGACCAAAGTGACCAGTCTTGAGACATAAGAAGTCTTGCTCCCATTGCTGAATAAAACCTGAGATATCACATTCCACTTTCAACCAACTATTTTATAAACTTTTTTCCGCCCTCTTAAGGCAAGGGGTTTGCAACAATATCAGAAATACCATGCTGCGTGCTATTCAACCTTCACAGCTTCTTCTTTTGAAACGTATTTCCTCATCATCAGCATCCTAGACCAGTTTCAGCAATTAGAAGCACATCCAAAAAGAAGACTTAAAAAGCCAACAGTAAAAACAAAGAACAGCCCTACCAAAAACCAGTAATCCGCATAATTATGCTCAATATAAGCTAACAAATTTTTTTTTTAAAATGCAAGAGCAAGAACAAGTCAGGAAAATATGTTTGCATTCTCTCCCTAAGTTGCTTAAATAAGTTACAGTAATTTTTTTTGTTATTATTATTTCCATAAGAATGCTTGCTTGGATAGTACAAAATTTTAAGATTACAAAATCCAGCCATTTGCAGTATTTTAATGCCACCTTGTGGTAAGTCTGGGATGCATACTGCAACATTTGGATCTTCCAAGCTTTTGTACAGTACAACAGAATGTAGGTGCCCAAGTCACTTAACTGCACTAAAACCCAACATAAGTGATACTTCCCTATCAGAAACACAACAAAGGAAGAGGCAGGAAAAAATACACTAATAAACTTCTAATTCTTCAATAAAAAAGATGACTATTTACCTCCACAGAAATTTATTTCACACTCATGCCAGAGGTACTCCTCAAATGACTAAGGGCTATGCTTCTACAAACTCTTAAGCATCTGGACAGACCAAACTCAGTTTGTAGAGCTTCAGAAGAAAAAGTTCAAAGATCTGCTTTACCCTGGCTTTGTTATTTAGCAATTCATGTTCTGTACTCCTTAATGGAACACTAGTCTGTTAGATAATACATTGACCCATTTCAGTAACTGGGTTTGTACTGTAGCCTAAAAAACTACATACTCAGACATACAGAATGAAAAAGCAGAAGCGACTGCAGTTTTCATGTTCCTGAAAGCTGTGAAGACAGACTTCAAGTCCCAAACCTTCTTACCAGTTCCTGAAGAGTATTGGTATAAGAAAGCTACCACCACTCTCAAAATTGAGGGACACACCTGCACATCCCTAGGAACCTCCACACACCGGTGAACACAGATGCTTGATTTATCCAGAACTCTTGGCTCTACCAAAAAAAACTTTTACTTATGTTGTTCCTAACACTCTTAAATAATGTGTACATGTGCGTGCATGCATGCGCATAGCTGTGTTTTTAAACTAAACTCCAGTACAAGCATCTGGTAAATAAATACAAACTTTAAAACCAAATGAAAATGACCCCTCATTCGACCCATCTCCCCTTCAGCAATATGACTTTGGACTTCAGCTGAGGCTACCAATACTCTTTCATTATACCTTAAATTTAAATTGTAGCATAACATTTTTAAAGCATTTAAAACACTAAGACAATCATATAGCTAGAAATACTATGAAAGGTAACTTAGCTCATGTATTTTTCTGATTTTCAAATGCAAGTGACCAGTACAGTGAACAGTATTTTTTTTTAATTCATCTATAACAGTTTAATTAGTTAGCTTCTATTTCTAATATTACTCACTTGAAATGACCTTTCCATTGTTATTGCAAAATAGTATTCTCTCCTGGGATATCTGCGCTCACAGATAAATACTTGATTGCATATCCTGCCCTTTTCTCCTGTCTGCTTGGTAAACAACTTCTTTCCAATCATTTTGGAGGAGATATCTTTTGCTTCTTCTGGACTAGAATAAAAGAAGCTCAGAATGTGACAAAGAAACTCTTGGAAAAACAGAAGTAGCATAAAAAAATCTTACCTAATTTCTGTTATTTTTAAGGTAAATCATTAAAACACTGATTTTGAACTATGCAATGGGTTCAATTCATTATGTGAAACTGAAGTTTTTCCACTTGGTTGGATAATTTAGAAACAACTTACGAAAACACTATTTTCACTCCTCCTTTGAGGCCACCTTCAAATGTTCCTTTTCCTCTACCACCAGCTAAAACCTGTGCTTTTACCACAAGATCCTTTGAACCTGGAATGAAAGAAAACCCAAAATTTGTCATCTGTGATTACTAAAATGAATGGCCCCAGGTAGAATAATAAAGGCTGTTTTCATTTTATCCCTTCCTCCCCATATTCAAAACACAAACATGAATCAAATGGCTGTATCATAACTCACATAGGTTATTCCAAAAGTCTCAGACCATCCACAAATTGCAGCTTTAGGATGTTCTGTGAACAAACCTTGGTGAGTTAGTATTCAAAAATATCCTTCCTCTTTGAGTATTGTTTGTTTTTAATGTGTTTGAATCACAAATGATTAAGCCCTCAGTAAGAAATGGTTAGTATCTCCCAGACTATTAACAAGATGACACTGAACATCTGAGGTATCACAATCCAAGACTTTCCTCAGTCAAGTACAAATACCCTGTGTCTTTAACCATCATCTTCTCAGCAATGATATGCAACTATTGCACTTACCCAAGTTAACTCGCAGGTCCACTACGGCTTCCATTCAGCAGAGCACTGATGCATAAGCTTGAGTGCTTTGCAGACGTCAAAGGCCTAAGCAAATCCACTATTTTCCCCAGAGCAGCCAAAGTAAGTCTTTTAGTTGCCTTAAGCTGTTTTAAAATCCCTTTCCAAAATATTCTTGTAGGTAAAGCAGGCTGTGCATTTGGGTTTAAAAAAGTAAAATCTGAGAATAAAATCATGATCAACTGGGATATTCTGAAGCGTCATTGAAAGACAAAAAACAAAGAGAAAAATCATCAAGTAATTTAAGATAATAAAGGAAGACAAACAAAGCCCCATCTGAGATATTATTCAACTTTGATTACACTGAATATACTGCAGAAAGCAGCTAGACTGCAAGATGCAAGAGCTGCCCCATTCACATCTGTGTGGCACATCTCATCTTCTTTCATGCCACAGTTAGCTGAGCCACTCTGGTCCTTCTGGGCAAAGAAAGAACTTGAAGAACTTGTTGTCCTCTTGGATGTGAAAAGGAAGCCAGGTAAAGAAAGACTGCTGTACTTGAACAAAACTAGCTGTTGTGCAGACTGAAAAAGATTATATCAAACACCAAAAAGTTGTGCTGATTCCTATTTTAACCTGCACTCTACCTGACCTGATAAAATTAAACGCGCATAATATCACAAGTCAGGGTGGCTAAAACCAAAGGGAAGAGTTACTCAAGTTACTACTCCCAACTAGCTACTTGTAGATTTTATTTCTTGACTGCCTACCTAACAGCAGATCTCTGAATTTAACAGCTGATATGAAGCTCTTTGGCACGAGAAGCATGAAGGTTATAAACATACAAGTGTATGTAGATTTATCATTGTCTATTATCTAAGATTTAAGTCCGTTCCTGAAGATAACTATTTTTTTTTATAACTACTGAGTACTGGCAATCAAGTAGGTTAATGTGCTTTATAGAGGGCATGTGAACAAGATTTTGGCCTTTTTTATTCACAAGATCAACTCTTATGCAAGTACTTTACAAAGCCAGCTTGCTTTAAGAAACATTAGACGTCATGTGTAAGTAAGATTACAGTCGCTTCATGGATAAATGAAAGCCACATGCTCCATCATGCCAGCTTAAAAATAAAGTTCCATCCATCTGAACACTGTTTATCTTGTACCTACATAAAAACAAAATTTGGAGGAGTATGATTTCTGAGTGTTAGTATAAAACGGGGAGGAAAAAAAAACTTTCTCTGTGAAGTGATTCAAAGTAGACACATGGTTCCCGGCTTATAAGGGATCCATCTGGGATCCTTTCCAAGGACTCAAGTGACTCAAATATTTAAGATTTCACAGCTTTATTTAATTTACTATTTTGAGCTTTCTACAGAAGTTCTGTATCTGACAAAGATTCAGAACTGATACACTTAGTAATCAAGACTAAGAGATTAAACTTACAGTCCACTAAGAAGCTGAGAAGAGAGGTTCCTATTTCACCCTACTTTTTACCTCTTACTAAGTCCCAGAAGGTAAAAGCTGCTTCTACAGAGAAGCTTTCAGGAAAGCCATGAAATTTACCCAGCAGCCTATTTACCGCCTTTGTAGAGATTACATCCTAGCAATAAAGGCCAGAATCTGAACAAGTCAGAACCAGATGCCAACTTAAGCTCTGGTAAGACCTCACGTGGAACATTATATTTAGCTCTAGGCATGATCATACAAGTAATTTTCAATTGTAAAGACTGGTTATTAGGATGATCACTGAAATGAAGAGCTTCCCCCACAAGAAGAGACTAAAAGAGCTTGGCATTTTTTAAATCCAGAAAAGGAGGACAAGGCAGGAATGTGATTGGTGAGGGACAGAGCAAGAAAAAGCTTCTACAAATATATCAATATTTTGTTTCATATTCTTTGCCAGCTGAAAACAAATGCCACCTACCAAGGGAAGTCAATTTAAAAAAGGTGCAAGAAAAAAAGACACTTTCTTACACAGAAGATAGTGAGGCCTGCCAGTAGACATGAAGGCAGAATAGGAGATTCAAAAGGAAGCCAGCAGAGATGCTCCCTCAAATATTCTGAAGACAACGATTAAGGATGTTGTGGGGAAGTGAAGGATACAGACTGCAGAAAATAGCCAGGCTTACAATCTCCCTAAATAGCATGTTCTTTTGGCACCATAAGAGGCAGAATACTGGGCTACACACAGCACTGGACTGCTCCCATTTCTTAAGAATGTAAGTAGCATGAACGATTACACTTTGACAACATATAAGGGCACCTGAAAAAAGCCTGCAAGATACAACTTTAAACTTTTCGCCATCAATTTTGGCCATAACAAAGCTGTTGCTGCACTATCCCTTATGGAGAGTATGCAATAATTTGTAGCATTACATGAGCAGCATATTAATTATTTGTTTTCCTATGCCACTGCAAGCAAACTAGCTGCTTGATTGCATAAGCACATAAAACTTCAAGGACTATTAGACCAGTTATATTCACAGGCAATTAAGTTTCATAGACGTACCTGAATCAAAAGTAAAGGTATCATGTCCTGAGAAAACCTTAACTTGACCCATGCAAAAAGCCCGTTGTTCAATAAACTTGTTTTTCCTACAGCTCCTATTTAAAGTGGCCCTAAAACTACCAAGGACAGAAATGTTTGGTCACACACCTCATCTCTAGTGTTGCAGCCGCAGCACTACCACACGTTCTGCCACAGCAGAGAACTGCTGATTTCACAGTAACTCAACAAAAAAAAAAAATTGGAAAACAGCCCTAACACCATTTTCTACTTAATATGAATACTTGTGTCCTTCTCTGTTTTGCTTACACTGCTATGAAATAACTGCTAGGCTTTTGTTTCAATGAAAAATGAAACCAAATGAAATGAAGCTTGCCTTGGAGCAAGTATCCACATACCAAGTTTGGACAGTTCAAGCCAGACAACACTACACCACAGCAGCACTCCTATCCTGCCCCCTGCCCTCAGCTTTTCACTCCAGTCTCCTTTCTGATGCCCACAAGCATTTGGGTGATCGCATCTTGAAGCCTACGAGAACAGTGACTCCACTGAAGGAAAGAGCGGGTCTAGCCAACAGTACCTCCTCAAGCCTGCACGCCACGCGACAAACCCTGAGCTATACATGCACAGGGACACCAATGTGAGCGGGGCAGAAAGCAGGACATCTGCTTGCAGCAGCAGTAGCAAACCATAAAGCTTTGGCCCTAATGCAGGGCACCAGAACAAATCAAGAAACCTTCAGGGAAGCACGCCACGGAGGCGAGCAAGCTATGGCAGCAACGCACAAAACTCAGAATTGGCACATGGCAAGAGCAGCGTTTCTGTACTAATGGCAGTTAGCACTACAACTGTATATAAGTAAACAGACTGAAAACAGTCAGGAAATGTTTAGAAAATTAGACTAGATACCAATTAGAAAAACAGGTGCTTGAACTCAGCAAAGCACTGAGTTAGCATCTGTTCAGGACAACAAAATCTATAGAGTAGCAACACTACAGGTTTCATTTTCAACAATGGTTTATTAACTAGACAGTGAAAAAGAGTGATACAACCAGGAAACACCCCGGTCTTTATTTCTAGCAATATGCACATTTATTGACTGGAAGGAGTCATTTCTGATTCCACAATGTAAGTTTTCAAACTGGGAGACAGGTCCCTTTCTCCTCGCATGTATGCACTGATCGACACAATCTTATGATAAGTTTATTAAGAGGCAAGAAGGCTTGCTGTTCTGTTATCTCTGAAGTTTTCTGTGCAAGTAGGAAGTCTGATGATTGGGGCAGACAACCTTAATTAAAATGTTCTGCTTTACAGGTTTCCATTCTGACTTTCATCAAACCATTCTCATTGCCACTTCTCTGTGCCCAATATTCACTGTAGTGGCAGCACTGCTTTCCACTTACTAGGAACACCTTCATGATTACACACGCCTAATGTGTTCTGACAAAACAGGGAAAATAGCAAGAGGCAGTGATCAGTTAATAACACAAGTGTCAATCAAGTTCTCAACTGCAAACTTACCCTGGGAGAGAAAGAGATTCAAATCTTTGCCTCAGTGACTCTGTATTTAAAAGTCTTTAGTTCCAGGCTAAATCTCTCTCCATTTATAATGCAACCCTATCTTTTCTTGTTGCATGGATATAATAAAGATTTGAAGTTTAGACAATATTGTTGTATTTACTGGAATTAGGGAGGGAAAAGATAGGCTTGTAACCAATAATGTGTTATTAACAGTGAAGTCTCATAAACAGTATGTCAACTCTAACTCTGCCAACGCATGCAGAGAATCTCTTCAAAGTATCCCGTGTTTTGTTAATAAGCATAGCTACTTACAACAGAACTTCAAAATTACATTTTTTCAGCCTTTGAAACATTCAGGTTAGAAGAATCACTGCAAGCAGAAGTCTGATTACCGAAATAATTGTGCGCCAGGAATATCCATAAGTCTGAGGAGCAAACAAGATGTTTCACACCTATTACAAAATATTATTTTCTACACAAATACATCCTGACATTAAGTGACTGCTTTAAGTTTTTCATCAACTTGCAAGACGGGTTTGGTTTTGGCAGTAGCTTAATTTAAGCAATTAAAATACAGCAGTCAAAATCTGAATCTGCTGGTTAGACGAGTTACTTGAATGAGTGAATTATTATCAACAACATGCTTTGATATAGGAAGTTCAAAGGAGTGAAGTGCTATAGAGGAAAGCAAAAGCTGAAGCAAAATATAAGTTTTGGATGCCAAAAAGTGGGGCTTGCCAGAAATCAAGAAAACATTGCGTTTCTAGACTACAACTGCTGGCTAGCTATAGACTTTGACTAGGTAAGTAGGGCCCTAATCAAAAAAAACTGCTTAGTGCTCTTAACAAACCTGACCACTACAACAGTTGTATTTGAACACCTGGAGGATTTCTGCACAAGTCTGCCACCTTAGAACATCATCCATGTCCTAGGAACAACTAGGAATAACTCTCTGGAGCTTCAGATTCTACAGACAACCTAAAAGACAATAGTTTTACTAGACTTTAGTTTCCAACTAAATGGAGCCTGAGATCAAAAAGTTTATTTATAAATCTACCCATGTTTACATTACATTACATTAATGTTACACATTACTTTTTTCTTTTAATTAAAAAAAAAAAAGATATAGGTTGTAGGTTTAAGCAATAGACAGCAACATAAAATAAAAATATTGAAAAGAACTTAAAGCTCTGAAAAGAAACATTTATTAATCAGGGAAGTGTCGCTAGGAATACAGCCCTGCCAGTCACCTGAGTCTTTCTGTAGAAAACATGCCAAAAAAGCTCTCTCCTTATAAGCCACACTGGTAAGGACACAGACTAGATCTCTTAAATTGCAATAGCAATTCATAGTTAATAATAGCAGCAACAGGGAAGACTCCACTGCTTCCAACTTCCTTCCAATAACTCAGCTGTAAGGAGTAGAATGTAATGCACGCATTTTCTCACCACCTCCTATTCCATACAGCTTACTTTAACTAAAATCTGAAAGTCTGTCGTGAACATGAAGCTGTGGGATTCACTATCTTAAAATCCTACAACACCACCGGAACCAACGCTACCAAAGCTGCTTCAAGATACACCTCTCACATCAACATGAATGGAAATATATGCATTCCATGAAAGAGAAGAAAGCTTTTCTGTGGGCATACAAGATGTCACTCCCTTCCACATAAAAAAAAAAACAAACTGTTAACCGAGGAAGCTGTTAGGAAGCATTAAAATTTCAGTTACCGCAATATATATGCTTTCATAGGTGCTGTCGACTAACAGCAATACTATATGTTTCAGAGTGTGTTCTGCTGAGCTACCCGCTATCACACTGAGGAAGCATCTGTTCTTCAAAGAATAGTCTTTAGGTTTATTAGTCATGTTCTTGACACAAATACGTATCAGCTCCTAAAGCAGCACTGGTCACAGTGTTAGCTGGGATGCACACATGGGCTGAGAGTAAACTGAACTCAGAGGCAGTCATCAAGACATACTACAGTGTCTTATCAATACTCTAGAACAGAAGTTACTCCTTCAAAATTTAAGTGAGATGCTCACATAACATATGCAAAGCCCACAAATGACTAAAAATACTTTACTGATCTGAAAAAAAAAGCCTTTAAAGACTGCATCAGATACCAGTCTTCTCAGCCCTAAGTAGAACACGTTCTTTCAGCAGCACAAATGAGATCTGGAGGTCCTGAATGGAAACAGAAAAATACTGGGGGAAAATTAAGTGAGCAGGGACATTTACAGGAGGTCCAAACCTGTTCCCCATGACTGAATTACTCAGGAATTACTTTGAAGGAATACGTAGTTCCATGACCCAGTATGTGATAAGAATTCACCTGAAATGAGATGGAGGGCTCTTTCTAAGGAAAAGCTGTTTGGTAAGTAATAAATCCCAATGACTCTCCACAGCCAGAAAAATATGAAAAGAAAAAGCTACACGCAAACCAATGTTTTAGTAGTGTCCAACCTTCCTATGACACAACAAAAAGCATTCTAAAAAAAAAATAGAAACAAAACAATAATCAGTTGCAGAATCCAGCTGGAACAGAAATCTGAGTTGAAAAAGCACTTTAAGAAATTCAACACCTGCAGCAAAGAAATCCAATTTTGAAAAACAGCAAAGAAAATTGATTTTTTTCCTTAAGATTCAAACCCTAAGTGATCTGTCATCATAGCTCAAATGTTGCCTGCAGCATCTAATTTCATCTCAGATTCCTTCAAAAATATTAGAAAAATGTTACAGGGAAGAAAACAACGCAATCTGAAATACTGTATTTTATTTCACATACGTTCCAAAATTACTTCACATATAGGTAAACAATTTGCTCTATTTAGGACACTTTGGTTTTCAGCAGAAAAAAATATTCAGTACAAGAAAGGCTGGGCAGATGAGGGACAAACCACCTTTCCAGCTTCCACACTATTTCAACTCACTTCAGACCTCAAACTGAGTATAGCTTAGAGTGAAATTCTAACAAATTCATTATTTTTGTTATTTGAAGAATATATAGTGTGTTCTTCTTACTCAGCTCTACAACAAATCACAACATTAGTACGCCTCAGCTTGATTCTACCATACATTAGTTACCTTGCAGTGATAATAATCCTTGGTATGGTTAAGCTTTGGCTTTGTTCATATGACTGATTCAGCTACAGATGCAACTAAACTATGATAATGTCTATTAATGAGAAGGGTTTATTTGTTATGCTCTAGGATAAACAGTTACCCATTTCTAACTGGAGTGAGGTATCCACAAAAGGAAACAAATCCAGCGCCCAACTGAAGTTTACAGAGAGCAGATTTCTGACTAAAGGTTATCAGGAGCGCGTGGATCAGCACTAGACTGACAGAGCAAGCAGTATCACCAGCTATCTCTGTAATGGGTTAGACAAACATTTGAAAAAACAGTTTAACACACAAAGAGAAGCAAAAGCATCTCCTATCTACCAGCAACAACTCTTACACATTAAAAACAAACAATCAGCAGGTGGACAAAAAAAGCGAGTTTCTTCATTCTAGAAATTTGTTTTTTCTTTGTTTTTTTGTTTTTGTTGGCTTAAGTACACACTAAATGAAAATCAGAGGGAAATGGCTACAATAACACAGAAAACCAAAACACTGGAGCAAAGGATAGGCTGCCACATTCAGAACGAGCTCCAGACAATGCTCGAGGAAAGCCCCAAAAACCAAAACTTCTTCAGTTTTTCCCCTTTTGGGAAGTCTTCCCTCTCTCATCTCTAATACCAACCAAAGCCACAGTGCCAAATATACACCAACTTAAAGGAAGTACATGACCGACAACCAGAAGCTCTGAATTCCTTAATTCTTGCTTGGTAAATGATGTTAACTCTCATACTTCACAACCTTATTCTCCTGACCCCTAAGAAATTGCACAGGGTCACATATGCCAGATAACAGGCATACCTACGAAGCCACGTGGATGAGCCAGAGCTATAAACTAGCAATCACAGACATACCTACTTTGCTATAGGTCTCCTCTCTGAACAAGGAATAAAACAAAGCAATCCTGACCTGTGAGTTCCCGTGTTGTCAAAAAGCACCAGCATGGGTTGTCTCATTTGCCACTAGCAGGAGGTCTGTGCAGATATTAATGCAAGCAAAGGGTTATGCCCTATTTGTGAAGTTTAGATCATGCTACCAGTTCAGTTTTCACTGAAGGTGAGGGACTGAGTTTTAAACCATTCTCAGAATAGTCGGAAAGGAAGTATTTTAAGCCATTTCCTTCATGATGATGAAGTTACAATTGTGTATCAGTTACTCTCTAATGGGAACAAGAGAAAGAAGATGGGCAGAAAAGACTTGAATTTCTGGGACGTCAGATCTGAAGCTTTCCAATTCCTTTCTATATTACAAAGCAGCACAACTTGCTCTAGAAAAGAAACACTTTTTCAGATCTCATTTCTTGCATTAAATCTATACGTGAAGCAGAAATGAATCTAACAAAACACGTAACCTCAGAAATCACTACAAATTTATCCATTTGGAGGTGAAAAGAGGTTTAGGCATGTGTATAGAGGAGTGGAATACAACAAGAAAAGCAATGTCCTCCATTAAAACTGTGTGAAAAGCTTAATAGGTTTTTGGGGGACAGAGAGGTAAAGATCTAAACTAACAAAAAAAACAGTATTGATGCTGCAAATGATAGCAGACTTCTACATTATATCCAAATTAAACCCCAAATTTTTACTAAGATGCATAGTAAACAAAGTGGCAAATCAATGGGTAGAATCAAGTCCTAAATTAAAGCTCAACACTAATCAAGTATTCAAGCACAAGACAAAGGATATCAGATGCTTTTTCATCAACAAGCCAGGAAATCAGCACTAACTACAAGCCATCAAAGTCCTCCCCTCATGTACAAAGTAGCTGCATTCTGACAGAACAGCACGTTCTCAAAAGAATAGGATTTCTCCCTTCTTCTGCAGCCTAAAAGTAAGCATCCATCACATCTTCTGCTCTATAGGAGATCTTGCACTACAGAAGCCTT
The DNA here is from genome assembly GCA_013399115.1 of Anseranas semipalmata. Taxonomy (NCBI): domain Eukaryota; kingdom Metazoa; phylum Chordata; class Aves; order Anseriformes; family Anseranatidae; genus Anseranas; species Anseranas semipalmata. The sequence goes on from VXAA01004286.1 coordinate 185,093, forward strand.
ATCTATAACCACCACTGAAGCTCTTCATAGAAGACTCCCTCTAACCTGGCTTGAGAGTAAAAAGAAATCCAGGATTTGCAAGAAGTAGAGTCTATTACTCATCTCAAAGAAGTCTAGTCGTATGAATCTAAGCTAATACAATTTATACCTGCCGCATCCTCTCAACATACATTCCTTCTAAACAATATTCACAAGGTACAGGAAAAATATCTTCAGCATTTGGGAAACGGGAATAATGGCGACTGATACATATGTTCACAGCCTTCACTTAAAGGAGGGTTAGGTCCTTCCCCATTGCAGTTTCAGGGACACAGTTTAGCTTCATAAGCCAGTCTCTATGCACAACCCAGAGCGTCTTTAAAACTGTCACTGATTTCACCGTGTGCTTGTGCACTGAGCGATCTTAAACATTAGAAAATTTCATATTAGGAAAACATCAGCTCCAAAGTAAATTCTCAAATCTACAAGAAAGCTGCTCCACAGGAAAGGCTCTCTTAAAGAGAAACTATATTCAGAGCTCCAAGAAATGTCTTACCAGGAAAAACAGAAAAAGTAGTTACACCTTGTATCAATCCTATGCTTATATTGTATATGTTCTCTTTAATATTATACCTATTTCTTTTGCTATTTTGTAAGCTTCATCTGGCGTCCTGGCAACTACTCCATGGGGAACAGAAATGCCAGCCTCCTGCAACAGTCCCATGCTCAAGTATTCATGTAGTGACAGCCTCCTCTGTTGCTGCTGTTGCACCTGAAACCCATGATTATTGAGTATTCCTGGACTTCCACCAAGTATCTGAAGGAAAAAAAAAAAAAGAAAGAAAGAAAGAAAAGAAAGGAGAAAAAAAAACATGACTGTATTATGAAAAGCTGCTGCTTAGGTTAAAAAAATGTCTATGTATTAAAGAAGTACAGTTAAGCATACCAATACAAACATCTGAACACTTACTCCTACACTTCTTGTACATTACCTTCCGTATTAGCCACTCGTGTCAGGCCTGGTATTGGGTTTTGAGGGGTTTTATTGGGGACAGTGGGAAAGAGCTGGGGAGGTTGCCAGCAGTGGCAAAGGTTGGCAGGGTTAAAATACCTTTCAGCATTAAGTTAGCATTTAAGTACTTTAAGGAATGTATCTTCAGGGGAAAGAATCTTAAGCAAGTCTGGAAGCATAAGAGAACAGAGAAAAGTATGCAGAATAGGTTTGTTCTAAAGTTTTGGTTGACTGTCCCCTTCTGCCAAACTAAAAACTAATCTCTGGGTATGAGGGGCATTGGAAGCTACTTTACACCCAGTTCAGCAGTTGTAAATGGTGAATTAAATTTGCTACAGAACAGACTATTCAGCCTTCCTACAACTATCGCGAAACAGAGAAAACTAGATATGACCAGTTTGAAACATCAACCCTCAGTCAGAGGACTGCCAAAAGATAACTAACATTTCAAAGGCTAGGTAAAATAAAACATGCCTAATGCTCAGTCCAGGAAATCCCAATGTGGAGTGAGTCTTAATTTCATCTGCAAAGCTGATGGACCCCAAGAATTTCTGACTCGTTACTTTCTATAAAGCAGTCCTGTGAGAGACCAATTTTGATCATAAAACATCAGAAGTGACACTACATAAGCAATGTGTTTGAAAAAGAACAGCTACTCATAGACTTTAAGAAGACAGAGATTTCCAAAGAGCAGCTGGTAAAGTAATTGTACTTCGTAACAAAAAAAAATTTCCAGCCACAGAAATCAAAAACATTTACAGCATTTTTTATATTTTGATATAGAAGAACAACACCTTAATGTTATATGCATACAAAACAGCAAATCTACTGAATACAGCTAATTTATATACATAAATTAGAGCTGACAGGTTCAAGGTAAAAGGACTAGAAAAATTACCTAGATAGAAGCAAAATTTTGCTTTTATTTTTGATTGCTTAGTACGTGCTGTTGGCACAAGTGGCATACGAGTCTGTATCAGGAAATTTCTAATAGACTAGATTTTGGAAACTTTGATTCATTTTAAGTAGAGTCAGCTCACAAACAACCCAAGAACCTTACTACGGCATTTCAAGCCAGCCTATCTAATCTCCAAAGGATTCCCTCTGCAAACAGCAGGCTCTTTCCTTGGCATGAAACCCACGTGAGAGGTGCTGACTGCTGGAGCTGCTCCTGGCGCTGACGGACTGGCCAGGCCCTGCGGGGCTCCGCGTAACACGAGAGGGGAACTCGGAGCGACCTTCCTCCGTATGTGCAAGGAGAAGAAACCCGCGCAGAGCATTACTCGCTTCACGCTCGCTACCTCTGTTGTTCGCACTGGTTTCCACGGGTTATAAAACAAGACCACGCTCCGAAACGGCATTTACAGGAAGCGAGAGCAGAGGCCAGGGAGAGGCCAGCTGGAAGAAGCGGTTCCCGGCTCCGCCCGACCCCCCGCGCCAGCAGGGGACGGCGGGGATGAAAGCAGCGGGGTTTCCGAACGAACCGGGAGAAGGGGGCTTGGAAAGGCAGAGACAGGGAGCCACGCGGGGAAGACGTGTCGCAAACGAGAAGGACACGAGCAGCTGGAGGGACGTGCGCCAACGGCGGGCTCACGGCTGCCAGCCCCAGGGCCGGGCCGGGCCGGGCCGGGCNGGCTTCCCAGGGAGCGACCCCAAGCCCGGGCAGCCCGGGACCGACCCCACCCTGCCTTCTCCGCCCCGTCCCCGCTCCCGCGAGGCCGCTACCTTCGCCGTGGCGGTGCCCAGGGCGGCGCGGAGGCCGCTGCCCCTCAGCCCGGCCGAGACCCGGCTGCAGATGATGGAGGCCGCCATGGCTGAGCCCCTTCGCCCTCAGGTGCCCCCCTCAGCGCGCATGCGCGACCATCGAGAGGGAGCGCGGGTGGGGCAGAAGGAAGGGGGCGGAGCCGGAAACGCTGGCGTGACTCCCTGTCTCTCAATGACAACAGCCCGGGGCGCGCTGGAGGGCGGACTCTATGGTCTCCGAGGGTCCCGGAGACCCGGAAGCAGCCGTGCTGCCCCCTGCCGGGGCGGACTGAGGGCGGACGAGGGTTCCAACCCTCGTTCCCAGCCTCCCGTTTATCAAGGATTTAAAAAAAAATAAAGTTTTTTTTTCTTTTTTTTTTTTCCTTTCCCTACAGGGATCAGGAAAAGGGTTGTAATTCCCACCCCTCGTCCTGCCCATGTCACCCTTGGCTGTTGCGAAGGGCCGCACCCACCTCGTCTGCTGGAGGGGCCCGTGGTGCTCTGCGCAGCCATAGCCTGCCCTCACCCTACCAAAACTCTCCCCAGGCGCCCACCTTCCCGAGTGTATCAAGCACCAAGCATGGCCCAAAACACGCACGTTTAAACACGGTCCTCTGGTCTGTGCTTGTGACAAAGTGGCTTTGAGCTTCCCTTCACCCCAGCAGGCACAACTGCAACCACCAGTAGGCTGCTTCACGGAGTCTTGTTGTGGGGTAGCAGGATTTTTCCACTCTGGTTCGAAATGGAAAAATCGTTATTATCTTCACTCTGAGGATATTTTTTCCTTATTTCCAGGTGTCTTCATGCAATCCATCAAACACATCAGTTACTAAATTGAAGGCCTAGTATTCACACATACTTTAAACCCATCTTTAATCCCTCAGTGTACCTGGCTTTGTACCTGACACAAAATTAATTTTTGCCTCATGCAGCTTACAGATGGGTCTCTGCTTTTGCAAATTAGCACGTATATGTTTACTATGATGTCCTTGTGTCATTTCACTAACAAGCTTATGCAGGAGACAGAACCCCCTGCAGAACCCAGGGAATAAACTTTGTGAGACACAGGGAAACAAAGCTTTTTCTTTAAGGGAAAACATTAACTAGGAAATAAAATTAATGTTTAAGGAAACGGTAATTCTGAGAAACCAGAATGAGCAATGTCCCCTATTAACAGTAGGAGACAGTAATAAGGAAAAATGCAGTTATTTTTGTGCATTGTGAATGCCGATGCTAGATCTAATCTCAAGGAAAGCTAGGCAGGAGCTGTGATTCTAGTGAGTTTTGCTGGAATTACCCAATAACTGGAATTACCCAATAACCAGACAGGTTGCATTTTTTCTTCTGAAAACTGAAAGTGCACAGTAATAGCTTCTCTTTAGGCAAGTATTGCAAAAGGCAGAGTAACCATAGCTTCTGGTCCTCTGCTGTCTGCATATAGCATTACCATTATCTCTTATCACTGTGGCAAACTCCACAGAGTGCTTAGGTGTGCACCTCTTATGTTCAGGCATTCCAGCTATGAGCACATCATTGAACCTGTAAGGAGCTGCAAAATTTTGATAGGCCATCCAAAATTTTCCACAACAGCTAACAAGATCTGAGATATTGCCTTGGCAAATGACTTCCCTTTACCAAGGGGAAAAGTGCTTAAACTTTGTGTTTTTTCATCACCAAAATATCTCCTTTCTGGCTTTTCTCTAAACACCAGACTCGCCTGTGGCTCTGTCACAGGCCATTACTTGTGTGTCATTTCCCCATATAAACATCAGGAAATCTCACAGCCCTGGGAGACTTTCTGAAATGACCCTCCCCACAGAAAGGGGAAGAACAGTATGCAAGAAAGCTTACAAAGACAATACAATGAGCTTTGGCAAAACTTAAAACCTTAAACTTAGAAGCCCAAAGCTATGGTTCAGAGACCAGTAATGGCTGGTCAATGGAGCAGGTCGAGTGAGGTGATCCTTCTCTTCTGCTCAGCACCAGTGAGGCCACACCTGAAGTACTGTGTCCATTTCTGGGCTCCCCAGTACAAGAGAGACCTGGGCATGCTGGAGAGGGTCTAATGGAGGGCCACCAAGATCATGAAGGGACTGGAGCACCTCTCCTGTGAGGAGAGGCTGAGAGAGCTGGGACTGCTCAGCCTGGAGAAGAGGAGGCTCAGGGGGATCTCACCAAGGTCTCTAAATCCCTGAAGGGAGGGTGCAAAGAGGCCACAGCCAGGCTCTTCTCAGTGGTGCCCAGTGCCAGGACGGGAGGCAATGGGCACAAACTGGCACCCAGGCAGCTCCCTCTGAACACCAGGAAGCATTTCTTTACTATACGGATGATGGAGCACTAGAATATGTTGCCCAGAGAGGTTGTGGACTCTCCCTCCTTGGAGATCTTCAAAAGCTGTGTGGACATGGTCCTGGGCAACCTGCTGCAGGTGGTGCTGCTTGAGCAAGGGTTGAAGCAGGTGACCTCCAGACGTCCCTTTCAACCTTAAAACTATTCTGTGATTCTGTGATTCTGTGAAACCGGACTTATAACCTGATTCAGTTGCTTGCTACTGCAAGAAAGTTGGACAAATCTCTCTGGGCTTATAATTCATTCTTGCCTTTGAGAAGAGCTGTGAGACTTTCATAGTACAATTGCTATTGTATCTTCTTCTTGCTACAGATGACTTCTTCCAGTTATGCTGTTTTAAGAAGAAGGTTTTTATCTTACGCATCAAAAGAAGTAATGTTACATTTTCTTGCGATATTAAAGGACTTCTGGAAAGATTATGGCAGCTACTGCCATTGTATACAGCCTGAAAAACAGCTGTATGGAGAGCTTTAATAATTTGGATGTTGCATTGTCTGATTTCATTGTCAGCTGTGAGAACTGGTCTAACTGGGATTCATAAAAACTCATGAATTTCTGTCTCTCTGCTTTCTGATCACCAATGCCATCATCTGGGTCAGACTGTCAGTACAAGGTGGTCTGGAGCTGTGCAACTCAAAAAAAAAAAAAAAAAGAAAACCCATAAAAAGTCAGTTCTTGGAAATTACATATTCACTGTTTCTTTGCTTTCTTAGAGAAACAGGAAAAAATAATGATTGTGGCTACAACCAGGCCATGTAGTAGGTCAGTAAACATCTTTAGCTGCCAGACTAGCCAAGGTCACAGGGAAAAACCTGACCTGAAGCAAAGTGAGAAAAATTCTTCAGTGGTGTCTACATTGCTTTATATAGCAAGTCTTGCAGCCAGTTAACTCTCTCTATGTTGCTGGCCTGCAGGACTACTGTCAGGGTTGACTCTGGACAAACTCCTAAAGGAGTTCCTAAAGGAACCTCAGGAGCATCTAATAACATGAAACTATTCACTGCACCCATCTGCAGCATGAGCAGGTTATTCCATCTGTCCTTCCAATGACTGTCATACAGAAAGGCAATCCAGTGGCCTTCCCTGAAGGTGCTCCAACGTCTCTCCTGCGAGGATTCTGACATTTTCACATGTGTTCACAACAGGCATTTGTATGCAGTCTCAGGTTTGGATGGGTGCAATTTTCTACAGAGAAGTATATGAACATTAAGCACCAGCTCATCATCTCTCCCAGTACAGGAACTACAAAATGTCAGGGGAGGCTATTTGGTGAGAGGTTTAATGCAGCAAAAGGATTTTGTTTGCAAAAGTGATTCTTAACATAGTGTATAGTTAAGCTATGGAGCACCTTGCCATGGATACTGCAAATGATGGAAGTTCACATGGGCTCAAGAGGGGTCTTTTTAAGTTCAAAGAAGAGAAACAAGAAGAGGATTACTAAATACACAGTAGCCAGCTTTGCACTGAGAAGTCACTGAGCCACAAATGGCTGTAGAAGAGCAGTCAAAAGCCCTGTCATATTTTCATGCCTATTCTCACAGAGATCCACTTTGGACCACCACGTACTGCCCTTGATAGATTTTTGTCTTGAACTAGTGGACACTTATATTCTTCTGTCTCAGTCTGCCTTGGCATCGAATATACACAGGAGATTTATAGAAGCTGAAGCATAATCCATCTTTGCCAGCTTCCGAGTTGCCCAAGGTCACTTAAAAAGTTAATGGCAGAGCTACAAATAAAACAGAATTGTCTCACCACCTACACCCATTCTGATGACTCAATCTTGTCTGTCTACATCAGAGCAAAGAAATAACTAACAAGCAATTAAAACAGTAAAGTACTTTTTTACATGTGCACACTATTATTCTTTATGAATCATTGTGAAGACTATGACCAATTTTGGGCTGACAGCATATCTTAATGAAAAACTGTACCCTTAATGCAACCAGATATGAATGATAATTCCAGCATTAATAGAGAAAAGAATATTCTGGTTTTAAAAAAAGTACAGGAGCTAGTTTATGGTAGTCAGTGAAGGTTATAGGAATAAACCTTTTTTGCTCAGGCAGGCCCTTTCTGAAGTATGATATTAAAAGCAAGGATTTTCTGTTCCTTATCTTTATGATAAGGAACTACGTAATGTAGAAAACCTTAAAGCTCTTACATATCCTGATATGAAAATGTAATGAAAAATCATTGTTTGGAGTTTAATGTGAGGCCAGGATTGTGGAGAATTATCCAGATCATAAATTTATAATAAAAGTAAGGTCAGGGCATAGGCAGAGATAAAGTATGCTAACTTTTGCAAAATTTCCCTTCTTTGTTTGGAAACTGTTTTTTAAGAAGAAGAAGAATCGTTTGTGGGAATTTCAGTATTTCAGCTGCAGGAGAGCAGTCTTTATTTCTTTTCCTTACTCAGTATTCTTCATAGTTTCCTTGTTGGTCACACCATCAAATCACTAATTACTCTGACAGGCCTGTGGCACACAACAGATACCGTGAACCCTTGCCTGCTTTTTTTCCAATGATTTCCTAACAAAGAAGTTCTCTAGTGTTATCCTATTCTACAGCTGTGGAAAAGGAAGAGACCAAGTTTAGAGGCAAAGCCTGGGCAGGAAGTCAGGCCACATGGTGCCTAACCAGCAACCCCACCAAGTCAGTCCTTATTTTGTTTTCTTCCACTTCCCCATAAGCTCAGGCAGGTAGATCAAGTTCATTTCTCCACCTGCAGTGAAAACTAGATATATGAAATATGAAGCTGGTCTTTATCATAATAATGCATTGACTACACCTTCAGGCATGAATCCTATCTAAGCTTTGGACATCTCCAGATCAGAGATACATACCTCAGGGTCAACATTCATCAGGTTATTGTTCATGCTAAGTAAATTGCCTTTCTGCAAGTAAGAATCAGTGCAAGACACTATCAAAAAGTGCCTGCACAAGAACTAAAAATTAAAGGTATTACTTCTTAGTGATTTGGTTAGTTTTGTTGTTGTTGTTGTTTGTTTGTTTTTGTGTGTTTTTGTTAGTTTGTTTGTTTTGTGAATGAGTTTAAGCAAAACCTGCTTTCTCACTGATCTTTCATTTTCCTTTATTACAATTGAAATGCATTTTTTGGACTTTAGGAAATTCTAGATGGAGACATACAAAGTATCAAATCTATAACGTACTAAAAGGAATAGAAAAATGATTTGACAAACAATTAATATTACTTATCAGTACGAGAGCATATTTGCAATTGCAGAAAACTAATATCAAGGAAATTAAATTAAAAACTCAAATTATAAAAAAAGTAAACTAAAGCAGACTAGATGTGTTGTCAGAAATCTAAAGTTATCACAAGTATTGTCTGTCACATATGTAGAAGGGGAAAAAAAAGTGGATTTGGGAATCAAAAGACATTTTTACAAGTGGAAGCGCATCTTGGCTTGACAACTTGCATGACAAGCTATTAAATAGGAAATGATGCCTGTCAGCTACTCTGTCATGTTTTACACAAGTAATGATAGGAATAATAAAGTATTCAGACACATCTTGGAAGGATCTGAGTTCTCTGTGAGAGCAAAGAGCAAAGTCTGTTTTACTGACGTAGAACTAGACTCTAGTGGAGAATCCTGTTTTATCTAAACTCTCCAAAGCACTTATTGCACAGTATCCCAGGAGAAGATATAGTTGCCAGCTTCAAGCAAGACTCAGCTTATAACCATGGCAGCATTTATGTCTGTTGAATCAAGACAATTTAATGATTGAATCTAAATGGAAAAGGCAACAACAACAAACTGCATTTGGTTACTCTGCTTGTTTTGCCTAAAGCAGCTACTATTTTACATTTGGACTCCCATATACAAAACTACAAGAAATTAGATGTGTAGGTAATATTGGCATTGGCACTTTCAAGTGTAAAGCTTTGCAACCTTTTTACTATATTGTGTGTCTTTAGTGCAATCTCATATGTTTTTAAGGTAGCAAGCTTGAGGAGAAAAAAAGGAAAAATGCCAATCATGGAATTCTAATGGAAACTTGGAGATCAGATACTCTCTCGTCATCACCATCTCTTGGAAGCAGCTGATGACAGCTTATTAGATCATGTCTCAGCTTTATGGACTGTGTGATCAATTTTTGACTGAATATTCACTTCTGAAGGTGACTTAAACGCACCTGCTCATACTGAACAAGGCATATACTGTCAAGGGCATAGTCCTGATTTCTCAACTGTGAGGCAAAACTACCTCCCAGTTCTAACTGAGAGGTAGAATCATTATTTAAATCAGAAAGTGCAGACCTTTTCCTGATTTTCTGTATTCTTGCAAATACTGGGTACATAAGTTTGACAATAGAAATCTTATCTGCTGCCAGAATAGAACCATAGAATAATTTAGGTTGGAATGGCCATCTGCTCCAACCCCTCCTACCTTTCTCATGGCACCCCTTGCTCAAAGCAGGGCCAACTTCAAGCAGATCGCTCAGGGCTGTGTCCAGTCAAGTTTTCAGTATCTCCAAGGTCAGAGGTCGCACAACCTCCCTGAGCAACCTGCTGTAGTACTCTACCACTCTCACCGCCTCTCATCCTAACACTCTGCACTAGCAGAGCAGAGTAAGTCTCCAGGAGACTCACATTAGCTCCCAGAACAAAGGAGTTCTCTCGCTGTTTTATTAAGTCAGAGTCAGCTCTCTGCACAGTAATATCACAGAATCACTGAATATCCTGAGTTGGAAGGGACCCACAAGGATCATTGAGTCCAACTCCTGGTTCCACACAGGACCACCCAAAAATCAAACCCTATGTCTGAGAGCATTGTCCAAATGCTTCTTGAACTCCAGCAGGCTCAGTGCTGTGACCACTGCTCTGGGGAGCCTGTTCCAGTGCCCGACCACCCTCTCGGTGAAGAACCTTTTCCTAACACCCAGCCTGACCCTCCCCTGTCACAGCTCCATGCCGTTCCCTCGGGTCCTGTCGCTGTCACCAGAGAGCAGAGATCAGCGCCTGCCCCTCCGCTCCCCTCGTGAGGAAGCTGCAGGCCGCCATGAGGTCACTTCCCTCGACCGGCTAGCAATGCTGTGCCTGATGCACCCCAGGGTACGGTTGGCCCTTCTGGCTGCCAGGGCACACTGCTGGCTCATGTTCAACTTGCCATCAACAAGAACCCCCAGATCCCTCTCTGCGGGGCTGCTCTCCAGCCTCTCATCCCCCAGACTGTACGTAGAGACAGGGTTGCCCCTTCCCAGGGGCAGAATCCGGCACTTGCTCGTGTTGAACTTCATGCAGCTGGTGATTGCCCAGCTCTCTGATTTGTCAAGATCTCTCTGCAAGGCCTCTGTGCCCTCGAGGGAGTCAACAGCTCCTCCTAATTTAGTGCTGTCTGCAAACTTACTTCATATACATTCCAGTCCTGAATCCAGATCATTCATGAAAACACTGAAGAGAACTGGCCCCAAAACGGAGCCCTGGGGAACCCCACCAGTGACTGGCTGCCGGCCTGATGCAGCCCCATTTACTACAACCCTTTGGGCCCAACCCGTCAGCCAGTTGTTCACCCATATATAATGACATCGATGCACATTCCATCCAACTTTGCAGCAGACTACTATTGTTTTCCTTAAATAAATAAATAAATACAATAAAATAAAATAAAAATACAGGATTTTATTATTTACCTGTGATCAAAGCTTAGTTATGTTTCAACTTAAAAAGAATATACCATACATCTCCCAAGTTTTGCTACTAATTTCTATCAAAGTGTAGCATTACAGCAAGGGATGATTTATCTAAGGCTAAAGGACTTGACAATTTAGTGGAAGCATGAGATGTCAAAAAGCTAGAGATGAAAAAGTTAACCAGGTTAAATTTTAAATTTTCAGTATAATTTCAGGGTAACAACCAGCTGCTTGAATGCAAGTGAGGGAGACTTCACACATCTTCCAAGCTTATGTTTCAGCCTGCAGGGAGGACTTTGATGTAATGCACTGCTGTTACATTCCACCCAGCTTCTCAGTGCCAGCTTCGCAATGTAAAACTTTTAAACATAATCCTTATGTCTTCCAGTTCATACTTCTGCTAAGTGAATGTGAACATATAGTAAATTCCACAGTTAGGGAACAGCATGCACGAGATTCTCGGAAAGATGGATGTTTTCTGTTTTGTACAGCGTGTGCTTTTCTGACCTGGTTTCTGTATGCATGTTCTTCTTAAGGAACGGCTGCATAGGCATTTCAATCCAACATAAATCTTGCCTGTCACTAACACAGTTAGTTCCATCATTCCTGTTCCCAGATGCTCATACTCTCTGTGCCAATTCAGTCACTCATGTGCCTGAGATGTAAATCGTATCAGGGAACCAATCCTGCTAAAAAAAATAGTTTTTTTCCCAGTTTGCTGAGTTAGGATAGAGTAGATCAGATTAAACATAGCATGAAGCCAAACCTACCTCCTCCTCATGTTGCCCAAAGCATGCTGGAAAACAAATTCACCAAAATGTGATTTTTTTGGCAGCCCGATCAGTTCACTCATCCAGTTCACTGCACAGCCACTTCCATAACACTGCTAGCACAAGGAACACGGAAGAAGTGTTTGGGTCTGAAAATCAGGTGCCTCTTTCAATAGTAGCCTGGACCCATGCTGGTTTAAATACACAGTTTTAGCTGTGTAGCTCACGGAAATACTTTGTCAGGTGAAGTATTAATAAACAAGCTTGCAAAAGCACATAAATCATAACCTTGCAAGCTTTTGTACATATTGCTAAGGTAGAAGATGTAAGTTGACTTCCTCATTCTTGGTTTGTTCTCATCTCTTTTCTTCAGTGGATGTCTGTTCACCATCACACTTATAAATACTGGCCTGTATTTCCTTCATGATCTGTGCAAAACCTGAGTGCACGCCTATGTGCTAAGTCCCAAAGAGAAACTAATTAGAACAGAGTCAGTCAGCAAAACATGTTTTATTTTGTGTTCTTTACATTAAGGTCCACAAATATAACATGAAGAAATTGAAGCAATTAATTGAAACAATTAACAAACATCTGTATTTCCAAAACTTACCAAAGAAGCTGTTTTGAAGTCCTGCAAAGGAAAGGATAGGTCCTCCCTGTGACCAATAGGCTGGTGGAGGGAAGGGGAAAACCTTATCTGACGGACAAATATTACAGTTGTTTATAAGGATTATGATTTTTTTATGTTATATGTAATTATCTTTCTCTAAGAAAATATTTCTAAGAAATGGTATCCTGCTACCATTCTAAAAAGCATAATAACCATATGAGGATTTTTTGTATGTTAAATGGTATGGGTATAATGATAGTGGGCCATCCTCAAAGTTGTTTGTAAATGCTGTCTGGAGTAAGATACAGGAAAATAGTTTACATTTGACACAAAAAATGTTTTCAGTCTTGTTGATGGAGTGCTGGTGTTTTAATACACTCTATCAGATTGAGTTTGGGTGAGGAATCGTCTTTGGTATTTTTTTTTTTAAAGATCATTATCATCTTAACTGGTTAATACAAAATGGACATAACTGACTGACAAATGTCAGTCATGGCATTTGGAGATAACCAAATGACCTAACCTGGAGAATAAAACATTCAAGCTGTACTGGAAGACAGATATAGATGAATGAGCTTGGTTTATAAAGTCACTTAACTTGGGATTTTGCCCAAGATTTTTTTTTTTTTATCAATTTACTAATGCCAGTAATTCAGGGTGTGGGCTAAACAAACATTACAGCCAAACAAAACAGCCAACTACTCTCAAAGGGCAGCCTTACTTCTAGCACACCCAGCCACACACTCCTGACATTTCCTGCATGCCAACACCGGGACTCACCTGATGCCGCACTGATCCAGTTTGGGCAGCTAAACCTCAGAAGACAAATCCCACAAAAAGCAGTGATCATTTTTCAGTCAATATGGCCACATGGCCTTCATAAATAAACATCTGTATAAAAGTATATGTTAAAACCTTATCAACAACAAAAAAACGATGTTTAAAACTTGCAAAGAGATAACACTTCATATCCTTGTTGTGATCAACGGGCTGGTGATGGGGAAAATCTCAGCCTACTGACAAATATTACAGTTGGTCATAAGGAATATGAAAGTTTTTCTTATATGCTGCACAGTTATTCTATAATTAAAAAAAAAAAAGTGAAAATGAAGGTATAAGTATTTGCCAGCACAGATTTTGATTTCTTCAATTTTATCAGTAGGGAACTGAAACCAGTAAGGAACAGTCAGGAAACTGAAAACAGGCTGAAACCGCGTACTAGCATATCAAGCCACTTAAGCCTGACCAGACCTGTAACCAGAGAACNAGAACAGCTGGCGCCCCGCCTCTAATAAACGGGGCGCGGGCGGCACGCGGCCGCCCCGCGGCGCAGGGCAGCGGCACCGCCTCACGGAGGCCGCCTGAGGCGCCGGCCCCGCCCCTCCTCGTCACGTCACGTCACGTCACGTCACGCCACGCCGCCGCGCGCATGCGCACCTCGCGCACTCCCACCGCGCCGCCTGGCAACGGCCTCCCGGCGTCGGACC
>VXAA01004286.1:199057-211134 GCA_013399115.1 Anseranas semipalmata
GGGCGAGGCGGGACAGGGAGCTTGAGCGTGTTGCTGGGGACCTGGGATCTGCACAGGGACCATCCCTGCAGATTTGCAGATAATGTCGTCACAATTAATTTTTTTTTTTTTTTTTTTACAGGTTGGGAATGGGTTAAGTGGGATGAATTTCCTCCAGCGGATCAGCTCTTCTGGGCCCTGCGGTGTTTAAGAGAGCAAGGTTACAATCCTTTTACAGAAGATCTCGATCATCTAAAGGGGTACACAGGAAGTCACCAGCTGGCATAAAAGCTGATCGTATGTTGTGTAACAGGCCTAAAGGACAGAGCTGCTTCTTTTCCATGTGAAAAACAAAAGGACATATGCTAACTTCACCCATGTGAAAATACTACCCTTAGCAAAGCTAAAAAGCTGCCAAGTACTCCAGCGCTTTCACCACAGTTGCCATTCAGTCTAGAGCTAGGCAGGACTTCCTTTATAGATAGTAATTCAACAGCAAACATGTTTTCTAGCTGTTAACAATTATTGTTTACTTCTATAGAAAAGCCAGTGTTTTATCTGGTAAAACTTTATAAGGTGAATAGCCCTTTGGAAGTCAGCAGAACTATGTGGAGAAGCTTACTCGCTTAGAAAAGGTTGTAGCATCATGCCCAAGTGAAACTGATTTAAGCCACTGTCTTGCTTTCTGTGTAAAGCTACGTAGTATATCATGCTGCTTTCCTGTAATTATAGATCTTGGACCAGTTTTTAAACTTTGCCTTGTTTCATAGCTTCAGTTAAGGTACTGTCAACACCCATACTGAACAAAAATCATGTTTTCCAGAGAATGCCTCATTCTTCTGCAGACAGCAGTGTATACTTGAAAATCAGAGTATTATAAACATGAAAAGGTTGTGGTGGCTTGTAGGCAATGAAGATTCTCCAACCCTTCTTGCCACTCCTGTTTATTACAGAGGTCTGTTTTCAACCTCAGTTACGTTAGAATTCATCTGCAGAAGCATTTTAGATTTCTGAGGTTGATGTTCATTTCTGATCATAGCCCTAAACCCTTACCAGCTTACTGGAGAGGTGCCTACAGTGTTCTACGAGGCTGATGTAACTAACATTGTAAAAACTAATCTCATTTATAGGTGTAGCTCTGTGTCAGAGAGTTGCACTTCTTAGCTAAAGAGGGCTGTCACTATTAAACAGCACAGATAGGTGTAATTCTTTATGGCTACTGTGATTTGATAGAATTTTTAATTTTCAGTATGATGTGACCAAATGATCCAATTGGTAGTGAATGAAATCACAAAATACAAATATATATATATACACACACACCTGTAACTGAATTTGGTTCTTTTCCAGCTGTAGTCATTAGGACATCAGCCATTAATTTTAGGATAAGGATGGACTACAACTAAAAAAAATGCCTTGTTTTTTTTCTCTTTAGGGCTCTTTTGTAACACATTTTTGTTTCCTTTAGATATATCATTGTAAAAATGATCTGACGCATTTAATTTCTTTTAAATAAAACATAAGCACAATATTGGCTTCCAAAAGTCGACTACAGTTGTCTGAAATTGCAAATTGACTTGTCAATTCTTAAAGGAAACAAAACTGAATGGTTTAAAGCTTGTCTTTACTATACATAGAGCCATCTCCACTTAAGAAAGTTTCTTTTTCCTGTGAAGCAGGCAGAGTGATACAACGTATAAGGATGCTGATGATAATTGCAAGCCTCTAACATAGAATTTGAAGAATTAACTATGGGCAGCTTCCCTTACAACAGATACTCTCTGAAGTTAAGAAAGTAGATATTGTTAAAAAGCAGTTTTGAAATGGAAGATATCAATGAAAATTTCTTTACAGCCCTATCTTTGTACAAAACATTTTTCTACTGAATGCAAAAGTGGAGATTTTCTTCCCAAAAGCAACTTTATGTACACTGAAAATTATTCCATTCAGCTGTCAACAAAGAGGCTGTAGGAAGAGTTGACATATGTCCAGCCCATCTGTCCCAAAGAATAATGAAAAAAAAAATAGTAATTCAAACGTTTTAGTGCTGTCTTAAATTTTAGAAGGCATCTGAGTCCTGATGGGAAAACCCAGGTCACTGTAAAATGGTTTGTAGTGCAATAAATATTTTGTTACAGTTAATGGTTATATCCACTCCATCTGTTGTAAATATACAAGCAGTTACTGAAATTAGGACAGACTATCTCCATATGTTAGTTACTGTATCCTTTCTAAGTGGACTGATTAAATGACAGTGCATTACCACAATCAGCTATCAACAATCCCTGACTTGACTTGTTCTGAATGCATTCTGCATCTGTACTTCCCACTCCACGCACCCTCCCACACCCCAAAAAATTCGATCCTTTGTCTTTTTAGCTGTTCAGACTTCTTGCTTCTGTTCCTTCTTATTTATATCCGGAAACAATCATCCACCTTCATGATACTTCAATTAGTGAATCATATGATATTTCCATATAAGACTTTTGGGTTGACTGTACATTACATTTCCCACGAGTATTAATTATTTCTATTTGGATTTCATTCCAAGAAGAGCCTGTGCTTCTAAAGAAGATGAAGGAGACTAGGGAGCTGCGGCTGTGTTGTAAGATGCGTCAAAGGAGGTGCCTTTAGAGAAGAGAACACTAATCCGACGGTACAAAGCAGTAAGAAACTGCAGTTTGCAATATTTGTATGATTTTGATCATACATGTTTGAGAAAAATGTGAACTAGAACAGGGATAAGCAAGGTTAACTAGGATGATTAAGAGAGCCGAAGCACATTTGGATTAACATTAATTAAAGGAGAAATACAGTTACCCTATAAAGACGTGGGAGGAGTAAACATCAAAGAGAAAAAGATGATATTGGCATAAAAGTTAAAATATCTATGTATATGAATCACATTAGACTGCAAAATAAAGGTGAAATCTTAGTAACTGAAAATATTTACAAAAGAGGTAGCTGAGACAAAACCAAATTCCCCATCTCCCTTTTAAAATAAAAACCACTGCCCAATGTTACGTGAGTGAACCTAACTGAAAAGGTCCTTTTCATTTCTACATCCCTATGGGGCTATGTTGGCTGTGTGGTAGCATTACGGACATCACTGTTGAAGGACTGTCTAAGCAAATGAGGAAGGACTTGATTATCAGATATTTCCTGTGAGGAATATACAAAAGTATAGAGAATTCTGATCTGTGCTTCAGGCAGCATTGTTGCATGCCACAACTGGCATGAGCAACAGTTTCCATAAGTAACCTTTGATCAAACTGGAAAAATAAAAGCGGTTGTCATCATATGACTCCCTAAGCAAAACAGAACAAGGAGAGGAAAGCCAAGGGAAGTGACTTTGGAAAGATGAAAGAACACTATAGCTGAGGCAGGAAATACAGCTGCTGAAGTAAACAAATTAGCAGGTTCAAAGAACTGAAAAAAAATATAGGTGACAAGAATAAAGAATCTGTGAGCACTTTGAACTGAGAGGAGCTGAACCTGCAGCACGCCCCAAAGCATGCCATCTCCAGGATCCCAGGATTCCTGACCAAAGTATCAGTGAGGTCTTGCAAACACATCACTGCCTCAGGATCTGCACCATTATGCGTACCTGATAAGCTCAGCTGGAAAGGACAGGCTTTCAGGTGCTGACTGCTCAGCTGCTTCCAACACTGACATGGCACTTTGCAAAGGGGAAAATGGAGTACAAACTTCTGAAATTCGATCAGAAATCAACCACGCACTGGGATAAAATGTGCTGACTAATGAAGTTACACAACAACTCATCTGAGATTCAAGTTTGCAAAATGCAACAAAGTTGCATCAAAGGTGAGTTTATTTATGACAAACCATTCATTATATATTACAATAATTACAAACTTTTTTTGCACCTTATTGCCGTATTTTTGTTCTCAGAACACACTAGATGATCAAGAACATGGATTTCAGCAGTAACAAAAAAGATATTAAAATTACAAATTTTGTGCCTCATTTCTGTGCCATAGAAAAGGCTATCATCAAAAGAGTAAAGTTACTAACAAACATACAAGGGGATTCCCCTTACACCTTTTTTCCCAGGAACTTTTGTCATCTAATGTATAGTAAATATATATATATACACATACACATGCGCATCTCTTGCAAACATACACATTCACACATTTACATCATCACTAGAAATTTGACATCGCTCCTCCAGCAGAAAGCTCCCATTTTACTTGAGCATCTAATGGGAAAAAAAAAAAAAAAAAATCTAAAGTACATGGTTTGAAATTAGTCACCCTTATTTTTGAGCCAGCTACATCTTCTCCTTGCACAGGACTGCCAGCAAAACAAAGGGTATTGCAGTTTGTGACTAACAGCATCCAACCTACCTTCACCACAGGAAAGGTCAGCTAGGAATACTGTCCCTCGTGTACCTAGTCTGAGTCACTGCTGCTGCTTGAGGAGTCTGTTGACATAACTTCTACATCATCTTCATTCTCTTTATTGTGTCCTGGAGGCTCCAACATGAAGTCATTACTATGATTAGGAGGTAGCATGTTCATTGACATGTCACTTGACTGCCAAGGATACTGAGGAGCGAGCACATCTGGAAACAAGGGGCATAATCAATCAATCAGCTTTGTATGTCCACAAATTGAATAAGACAGCTCAAACAGAACTCCAGTGTAAAATTAAAGCAAATCTTAAAAACATTACTGATTTTTGGCCAGATGAAACCCTCAAGTAACAGCTGGAAAACATCTCATGATGGAGCCATCTATCACTGTAAAAGCCTATTCTTCCAGAGAGGCGCATTTATGTAGGTGGCTCAATCCACTTCAAAACACTATATATTCAAACTGTGCTTTGAAGATGAAAAGCTCTGTATGAACTGACTTAACAGTCACAACCAGCAGCAGTAATGAAAATGGTTACCCTCCGTCAGCATGCAAAAATAGATGAAAACATTAGATCAAAAAACAAAAAAAGCACATAAGGTAGACCACAGAAATTCAGATTTAAAGGTTTTGTCTGAATTTAGCTGAGACACCTTGGTTATCCTTTTTCCAACAGTAAATATGGTGCACCAAGTGCAAAGGAAAAGACAGTCCTACTACAAAACCAGGGCCACAGTCAGTGAGGAACGCCCCACAGTGCCCCAGCCAGTACAGCCTCAGTTGCCTCCAACTTCTCTCAAATCTATTTCTTCTCATCGCCTACTTCCAAAGCTCTCCCATCCTGCACTCCTCATGAACATACAGGGAACCCTTCCCCCCATGATATTTCCTAGTCTCTCCCCTCCTTGCCCCCAAAATACCTCCTACTTCAAAGCCACAGCGTGCATCAGTATGCCATTTCTGGTCCCTTCCTTCTAATCTACACTCCTACTGCTGTGTTTCAACTCCTCTCATTGCCAGGCACTGCAGCTAAAGTCTATGCCACGGAAGAAACCAGCTATCTCCCACTTACAGCAAGAATCAAAGATAATCAGAGCCACAACTGAACAAAAACCCACCCACATGGGACTTTCAGTACAGAAAGGGTACTGCCAAGGCAGGAGGTCACACATGGTAGACTTACTCTCACTCAGATGCTGCCTAACTCAGAAGCACGCCGACTCCACACACACAGTGGCTTCTGATCTTTAAGTCTCCAGACACCTGAGATTCCGTGTTTGGTACTACAACCACAGACCCCTAATACCAGAGGTGTGCATTACTGCATTATCTAGCTGTACAAATCTGACTCACCACCAGATGTGAGGACACAATGCAGCCTTTATGCCAGTTCTATGCCTGCTTTAGGAAGACCAACAATAGTACCAGGTAGCCTTATCCCAGCTGTGAAGTTAGCCAACTTCATTTGAACCAGCTGAGACTGTAAAACAATGTTTTACACCCCGTGGCTATGCTTCAACACTGGAATCAATGCATCATTGAATCAGGTCAAAAGTGTGTACTGAACAGCCTTGGAGTTGTGAGGATACCAAGCAGCCCAGTGGCTGGCTCGCAGACTCACAAAGGACTCAGTCACTGGACATTTCTCTGTAGAAGTCTCTGAAAGGACTAAACTCCATAATTAGAATTCTCAAGACATGCCTGCCACACACCAACAGATTCAGGATCCCTACACAAAACGCCATGGCAGTCTCTATTTTCTTTTAAATGAGGTTTTTCCCTCTTACCTGACAGCCTAGTAACTAGAGGATTTCCCCTGACATGGGAGACCCAGATTCAATTAACTCCTTTCCTTGAGGAGTTTAAATCCCACCAAGGTCAGTGGAAGTGCCCATTTCACTAAGCAATTAACAGATTTAATTCCTACACTCAACACCCTACCTCACCAGCTGTCCTTGCCAATGGCTTTTCAATCCAGAACTTCTAACCAAACAGGCTTGCTCTACAGAGTGTAAACTTAAAGGAAGGCAGGGGATGACAATAAACCTCTTTTCTTCTGAATACAGCTTTCACAATTCCATTGCCATCACTGCTAAGAAAAGTTTGCTTTGGAAACGCTTCTTCTTAAAATGATTTAGTATCACTTAGTTTACAGCAATCTAAAACATGTGAATTGAAGGATAACTGAGTTTTGTTTATATTGACATAGTTCTAGTGTCTGCAGTATGATTTAGCATGAAATAAAATAAAATGATGTAGTTTCTGTTAACTTTACTGACTAGTCCTTCACTGCTATGGAACAATGATGGCCATTATTTTCATAATTTTAACTCTGATTTGCCACTGCTAAGTAACATTTGCTCTGACTATAATATAAGGAAAGGGTAGAAAAAAGAAAAAGCTTCTCTTACCTGGCAGTCTGCCAGCTGCAAGTGCATCCCCTGGTAAGTGTCCATTAACTCCGTTAGTGGATGGGTTGTTCATCTGACCCAAGAGGCCACTCCTCATTTCTAGATCTGTAGGATATGGTCTACGTGGGTCCCCTTGAAAAAAAAAAAATAGTATATAACAACTGCCTTGCAGATGTTAGCTTTTTCTCTTCAGTGCCTAGTTTCCTGATCAAAAAAAAAAAAAGTACTCTGAATCAGCAACGACCATTATCCATATTCTGTTAAAATCCAAGACTTTCCTTGTTCATTCACACTTGGCAGAAAAACTACATTTAAAAAAAATCCACGTTTAGAAGATCTCTTTGGTCTCTCTGCTACTTCACAGTTAAATAGCAAGGACAGGGAATGAATATATTGAGAGCAGCCCTAAGGAGAAGGACGTGGGGGTACTCTTGGATGAAAAATTGGAGCCAGCATTGAGCGCTTGCAGCCCAGAAAGCTGATCATACCCTGGGGTGCATAAAAAGAAGCATGGCCAGTGGGTTGAGGGAGGTGATTCTCCCCCTCTACTCCGCTCTCGTGAGACCCCACTTGGAGTACTGCGTTCAGCTCTGGGGCCCCCAGCATAAAAAAAGGCACGGACATGTTAGAGCAGGTCTAGAGGAGGGCCACAGAAATGATCAGAGGGCTGGAGCACCTCTCCTGTGAAGACAGGCTGAGAGAGTTGGGGCTGTTCAGAAGAGAAGGCTCCAGGGAGACCTCGTTGCGGCCTTCCAGTACTTAAAGTGGGCTTCTAAGAAAGATTGAGGTAACTTTTTACAAGGACATGTAGTGATAGGACAACAGTTAATGGTTTTGAACTGAATAGCAGTAGAGTTAGATTGGATATAAGGAAGCAATTATTTACAGTGAGGGTAGTGAGGCACTGGAACAGGTTGCCCAAAGAAGTTGTGGATGCCCCAATTCCTGGAAGTGTTCAAGGCCAGGCTAGACTTTGAGAAGGCCAGGCTGGGCTTTGAGCAACCTGGTCTAGTGGGAGGCGTCCCTGCCCATGGCAGTGTGGTTGGAAGTAGATTATCTTTAAAGGCCCTTCCAACCCAAACCATTCTATGATTCTGTGACAAGTACTAGAAAAAACACACTTTCATTTTAGACAAGGAGGGTAGTTCTTAAAGCAATCATAACCTAACCCAACACAATGAAAGCCCTACTTCTGACTCAACTGATTACTAACATCCTCTGTAAAGAATATATACAGTGGTGGAACATTTCATTATGTTAAAACATTGTAAGATCAGATACTGATCATGCTTTGTTATTAAAAAATTGTCATAAATATGATATATACCTGGTACCCATGTCAGGGGGGCACAAACAGCATTGCTAGCACTGATCCTATGGGCGTATTTAATTATCTCTTCAGATGAAATGGCACCTGGAAGAAGGAAAGAAAAGTCACTGTATTTTTTAAGAGATTGCACTCAGCTATTTCAGAATATTGCATATTGTCATATTGAAAACATTAGAAATGTCATTTTGCCAAACATCAAGAGTGTGCTTCAAATGCAATGACTGCTTAGAGATTGCTTGGACTATACATGAACGAGCATTGTAGTGAATTGACTTTTCAGCCACGAGTTCAGTATACCTTCCACATCAACAGTTCTTCAACCTTGCAATAAAACACAAACCAATGTCTTCCACAGTGCCCTTGACAAGTATAATTTCTAAGAAAACTTCAGCACTTTTGCTATGGAACTTTTTGTAGTAATTAAAATTTTTCTTTTTCTTTTTTTTAATTGTAGATTATACACGTAGCAGTCCTTCTCTAATAAATGCATCTGTATTACAAGTAATAGAATCTTTACAAAATTCCTTGATTTTTTAGAAGAAAGAAGTATGACAAAATGATAAAAGGTACTGTAAACAAGACCAAGGCACTTACCAGAAAAAGAAAATTCAGTTTAGCTTGGTAAGTGCGACAGAGTAGCAGTAATTGATACAAATACAAACTAGTATCACCAGCTAATCAGTCTCTCATGTACCAGGTTATTTTACAAAATACAAGCACACAAAAATTCTTTCCCTTATCTAAGTACTTGGACTGACGCAGTTTGCCTTTGGTGAGTTGTTTAGGTAATCAGATGCACCATTATCAGTCCAAGAAGAGCATCAAAAAACTTGAATTCAAGTCTAATATTAAGATACGTTTGCCACAAAAAATAATTCATTCCTGAAAAACACATTCAGCCTTTATTCTGTTGAAATGGTTTACAGGTTCATAACGAAGTGGAATTATACACAAAGCATGTGAAATCTGTGATGACAGAATTAAAAAAAATAACTTGAACTCACTAGCAACTTTCTTTACATCTGTGTTTGTGTATTATGTACAGTCATGAATACTCACCTTTTCTTGCCTTTTCAATTGATTTCAGCTTTTCCTTTGCTTGATAAACAGCTGTTGCCTAGTTGTAGAAAAAAACAACAAACTAAACCAAAACTTCAATGCATGTTTAATTTGTATACTTCTGCATTAAGTCCGCTCTGTGAATAAACTGTTGCATTTAATTGCGTTTATGAGAGAAAATATTCAGGGAACATTTTCAAAATAAACAGACGTAAAGTAGGTTTTGAAGAAAATTACCATTATAAAACAAAACTGAATACCATGATAACTAAACAGTATTTGACTACTAGGAGAAAAGAAGAAATAACAACACTAAAGCTCTCACAAAGTTTTAAATATTTAAATCTTCTCAAACCAGCACAACACTGCTTTCTCCAGAACCATCTTTTTCACACGTAGATACTCAAAAGCAAACACATCATAATGAACTTACCAGAATGTGCTCTGCTTCTTTCAGTTGCTTCTGCAGCTGCTGAATATCATTATCCCTCTTTTCTACTACCTTTTCTAAAAGCTGCATTTCATGATGGATTTTCCCCTGATCAACTGCCAACTTCATTAGCTCTTGAAACTCTCCATCTCTCTGAATCAGCAGCTCCAGGATCTATTGGATATGAGTTTTGTAGAACTTTTAATTAGCTCAAGTAACAAAATACCCTCAATCACGCTGCTAAGAGCAACTGACATCCACAAGAGTATTTTTGTTTGCATGAAAAATGAAACGATTTATCGCTCTGTTTGCAGAAACAGCCTAGGAAGCATGCAACAAATGAACAAACAAACAACATGAGGACCAAGAATGCTTTTTTAGTGGGGTCAAAGCCTCAGCATCACTATTAGCTTGAGTATTGGCAAGGACAAAGAGAGAAATTAAAAAAGGAAAAAAAATAGAAGTAAATCATACTGCTTACCCACACGAAGAACTACAACTAAGAAAGTCAGTTTACCTGGCTCTCTTCTCCTGGTTGTGGAAGCTTCTGGTTTCTTGAAATTGCCAAAATTTCGATTAGTTCCCTGAAAGGAAAACTGTGTGTTTATGCAATTTTCTAGGCCGTTATTTGTAAATCACATCAAGTCATCCCCACATTATCAGAGTATCTATATCATTATAAAAGCACTCATGTACCTGAGTATTTTATAGTTTTATATTGTGGTGATTGCAGGGATTTCACAACTAAAAGTAAGTCCATGAATAGTTTCATAACAGGAACATGTTCTTTTTTTGTTCTTTGAGCTCATGAAGTGCTCATGTGTATTTGTACTCAAAATGTGCTAAATTCTTGCCAAACTACATAAGACATAAGCAGACGCTGAGAGAAAAAAACAGCACAAAGAAATGCATTCATATCCTACTTTTACTGCCTGTGTTTGTTCCAAGAGGGCATGAAAGTTTAATTTGTCAATGTTATTTCTGTTCTCTACTTTTCCTCCATTTTTACTACAGAATAAATTTCACGCCTGGGTTTACAGACACTAAGTCTGTGCTTTCATACATCTGAAGTTTGTTGTGAAACTACTTCTATAAAAACAAGTATTTCCACAATGGAATTGTTTTGTATGAAGTTGTGTTGGTATAAGTTGTGTATGAAATACATACAAATACTGAAAAACTAATAATACCCTGGGGCTCGGTTAGAAGTGCTTCTCAGATGAACTTCTTGATCTTGCTTCATGGTATCCATTTACTTTGCCACCATTACAAACAGCCATCGAGAACCTCAAAGGGAACTCACTAAACAAGACCATGCTGCAAAAAGGCATTTGCTATAAATTTGGCAAATGTGTTTGGCTTCTAAGGTTATGGACTGACATACAATGCTGTGCATGAGTAATTATTTATCCAAAGTAGAGTCCTTGGAACAGTACTGATCCTTTGCTTGGTCTGGAGCAAGCAGCTCAAGAGAGATGTATAACTAATACAGTAGTGACGTCAGAACCTTAAAATGACAACAGGTACTTTTCAAAAAGTCTGAAAAAAAAAAAAAAACCTTCACCAGTAAAGCTATAAAAGGCATCTTGGCCTAAACACTAAAATCTTTTAAAACTATTATAGAATAAACAAACTTGTCATTACCACTGAAGCGTTATCACACCTGACAGTGATCACTAGCAAACAGAATCTGTTGTAACTAGGTCAGCTAACACTATCAAGGCTGATGTTGTGCAAGGTTGTAATTCTGTCCTGTGTTTGCCACATAAAGAACAGATGCGGATTCAAAACTATACAAGGGCTACAGACCAGACATGCTGCCTAATATTTGCCCCTACAGCCAAGCCAGTATCACGACTGTGAAAGGCCTAGCTCCATGGTGCTGCGACACTGCTGATCAACAGGAAGATTCGCTAAAATATTGCTCAGGGATGCTCTGGATTCATTATGGTAGAATACTAGTCCCAAGATGGGAAAAAAAAAAAAAAGTTTTGGTAAAAAGCAAGTCTCTTTTTCCCAAAAAATCTGAATGTTCTCCAGCAACCCAAAATCTAAAACCGAACATAAAATCTAGCTAGAAACAGAAGAGCAACTGAGCAGCATATTTTCCTTGTCCTACCTGTGGTGGTCATAGAGAGTGAGCTAGCCATATAGATAGTATAGATTGCTCCTTCTGAAAAAAGTTTTCTGAAGCTCCTGCTCTTCCTGAGAAGAGGAATATAATTATGACCCAGCTTAACAACGCTGCTAGCTGTGACTCCACAACATGGTGGACAGCCTGGCTGGGGTCAGCAGTCCGGTCTCAAGAGCCGGGACCGGTACCTGAGCGCTTAGATCCCTCCTGAGCCCTGCAACCTGCTTTAACACTACGCCAGGCAATGACCAGAATGGCTTAAATCATGCAATACCATCTACAAATTCTGACTTAAGCACGATTTGCAGTGAATAATAAAATGCCTAAAACCTGTGGGTTTTTTTTTTTTTTGGGG
>VXAA01004286.1:211727-238001 GCA_013399115.1 Anseranas semipalmata
GATGATCGGTGCTCGGCGTGGGGAGCTGTGGGGGTGGGGGAAAGGAGGTCACGTTTGCCTCAGCGAGGGCAGATGCGCGCTTGTGAACGCCCTCTCCGGGAGCTGGGTCGTTAGGCAAGGATCTGGGCTTGTTGCTCTTCTGAATGCGTTTCGGGTCCCTGGGTCTCCATCTGAATGAGATTCAGATGCACTCTAAAGGCTTAGAAAGCAAACGGTAAAGGAAGGGCTTGCGACTGAATTACATCTTAGCGTTTTTAACTCGGTGTCTGAGGGTCCTGATGTCTGACAATCCCTTAGGTGCTTTTTATCAGGTGGAGGAAGAAAGTGGCTGGAGAAAGTTAAGTGGCTGATACCGAAAGTGTAACAAAACCCCAAGCTTTAAGTAGGACCGAGCCAAGAGCACCTTTTACCAAGGCTTTCTGTCCCATAAGCAGGAGGACCTAACGGGCACCAAGAGGGAACATGGCCAGCCTGATGTGCAAAGGCTGCGTCCGTGCAGACCTGTCCATGGAGGCTAATGGCCGCTCTGCTTCCATTACAGAGGTCTACATGCAATGATGGGATGGTGGGGCAGCTAATGTGCAAATCCTGCCCTTGATCCTGCTGGCAGTTGAGCTATAATTAAAAAATACTGTTTGGTGGTTTGTTTGTTTGTTTTTTTTTTAATGTTGCCGTATTTGGGCTCGTGCTGTAAACAGTCTGCTAGCTCTGGGTGGGGTCGCAAGTGAAGCCAGTGGAATTTTTTACATTCACGAAACTTTTGGTAATGTGAAGAGATTGAGACAGAAGGTGGAGGGCAGATGAGGGAGTGAAAGCTAGTCTGGGGCCAGGGTTTATGGCCAGGGTGAGCACTTCCACAGAAGAGCATAGCGTCCCCAGGCTCCACATTCTTCTGCTGCCAGCACGCAGCTGCAAAACCCACCAGCAAACAGAGATTCTCTTCTCTCTTGATTAGAGAAAGCATTAGATGAATGATAACATCTCTGGCTGGTCTGGTATTTACTCTGATTATCTTTTTACCTTCTGTAATAAGTATGTCCCTGAGAAATTTAGACTTATTAAAAAAATGAAAGGCAAGAAACTCATTAATCAATGATTCTTTGAATTGTGGTTTAAATAAACAATTCAGCATTATGAGATTCGTGATAAAGTAATGAGATTTGGCAGCCCTGAGAAGAAGATAACTCTGCCAACAAGAGTTATTTAAAATTCATTTACAATATACAACAACCCTCAGAGTCCTGATTGTAGATAGTTTGGGAATTCTCTTTAAACTACATAGCAGATAAAATCTCATCAAATAGTTCTACTCTTTAAATAACTTTTGCTTGCTTTTTTTTTTTTCCCCAGTATTTCAATGCTTTTGTTCAAGGAAAGATATAATCAGTGATGCTGTCTGGTTGTGCATCCACTTCACTGATTTGTTAGAGTGTCTGTATGG
Organism: Anseranas semipalmata; assembly: GCA_013399115.1. Lineage (NCBI taxonomy): Eukaryota > Metazoa > Chordata > Aves > Anseriformes > Anseranatidae > Anseranas > Anseranas semipalmata. Next base: position 213,169 of record VXAA01004286.1, read on the forward strand.
GTACAGAAACAGAAAGAAATAGCAACTCCAGAAAATAAAGCAATCCTTCTGCTAAATCATTTTCTTTCTCACATTCATTTTGACATCTGAATTATTTAGACCTGAAGTAGTTCTAATACATTTCAGGGCCATAATAATAGTTTCTCTAGCGCTAAGGCTTGCGGCATTAATTGGATGCCCAAACTTGACAGGCCAAGGAGTGAATATCAGTTGTAGGAGGTTCCTGCAAGCTGATCTTTTCCCTCTCCCTCCCGTTGCCTCCCTCCCTTTTGACAGCAGCACTTCTCCTATCCAACCAGGCCAATGCCACCAGGCTTTCACTGGAGCAGCCACCCTTCTCCCCCGCTTCCCAAACTGCTGAGCCTCCTCGAGGCAGCGCGGACGGCTAGCTGTTTTCTGGTGCCCAGTCCTTCCCCTCTCCCTGCCCTGTGGATGCAGCAGTGGCTGTGAAGTGCGGGTTCCCAGGCAAAGGCTTAATGAGAGCTCCTGCCTCTGTGTGGGAGGACAGGCTGAGACCAGAGGCATCAGGCAATGCCTGCCTGTGCTGAGACACAGAAAGTCATTCAGACTGTGTCAGAGGGGTCGTCTCCTTCAGGACAAAGGGGAAGGCTGGCTGAAATGGGCTTGCACCCCAAACTTGCCCTGTGGGCCCACTGGTTTCAGACTGAGTGGATGATTTGCTGAATAGGCTTCTGAAACACCCATACAAAACAACAGAGCCTCTGTTTCCCCAGTGTTGGTCCCTCCGTTTCCTCAGTTCTTCAGTGCTTTTGGCCTTCTTTCCCCTGAGTAAACTTTTTTCATAATTGTGTTGGTTTTGAGCCAGATCTGCTCCTTTAAAGCTTATGCCCTTCCTGAATAACTAAGCATTGTTCCCTATTTTTTTTTTCAGTAGTCTGAGAAGTTGTGTGGCCATGAATGTATCTTTCCATGCACAGTGAGTTTATTAGACATTTTCAGAGCTCTGTGATTTCAGATTGTCTTTTCAACGGTATATTGAACATATTATTAAGAAGCTGTTAACACAACCAAAATAGCTTTTTTTTTTTTTTTATCCTGTCTTCTCTCTTCCAGAATGGACCTTTAAGTGATGATCTGCAGAGCAAACTGATTTCTATAGGTACAGACCCATGAGCAGCTGTGCTGATCTAATAGTTCACCAGCTCTGAGAAGCAGAGATGTTGCTAACTCCTCTTCCAACTGCAGATTTTCACTCTCCCTTAGATCCTCCTTGGTGCTTGTTGTATGCTTCCATGAGCCCCTTCAAGTCAATAACAAGACCAAAAAAATAATTTTGTTGTTGTTGTCATCGCTGGGTTTGTTTCCTTCTGGGTTAGTGAGTGAAACCTGCTCATGGGCACACAGCCAGGAGCAGAAAGGGGAGGAGGAAGAGGGTGTTGTCCATGTAAATGTTAGGTCACCCAACCTCGTCTGGTGGAACCATGCCTTCAGAGTGCGGTTTTATGTTTCAACTATTTTAGTATGACTGTGGGTCAAGGCTGAAAAGTGCAGTCTTCCCCATCTCCCTTCAGCCATGCATTTTGTCTCACTCTTCTTTGCGAGACTGAGAGTGCAGAGTAATCGGGTGAGTGAACGAGTTCAATGGAAAAGCTTCACTGTTCTCGTGGATTTGTCGGATTTGTCCTCCATCAGATGAGCTTGAAGCAATTGGCTTCAGGGTAGCCAGTGCTAGGTCAGTACACACTGGCCAGGGAAAGAGGGATGCTTCCCTTATTCCTAGTTAAGTGAAATTCGAGCCTATGATTCTCCTGTTGCAAAGGCTTTTCTCCCAGGATACGGCTGGGATTTCTTAACTCCTGCTGTTACTACCTCACTGTTCATGAACTGGAGGATCACTTTGTAACTTGAAGAGCCCAAAGCAGATATGTGTTTCAATTTCAGTCTGCGCATTTTCTAGGCTACAGCGCTCTTTGTTTGTCTTCTTATTTATACGTTCCAGACACTAAAGATCAAGCGTTCAGTTGGTGTTTGGTGTACCACACCTTGAAATAACAATGGAAAATATTGACTACATCAGATACGTAACTCCTGAAGGCTCTCAGGTGTCTGACCATGTGTAATAAAACAGTACAAATAAAAAGGCAGCAGCACAATTGAGAGCAAGGACAGAACAAATACTCATATCCACTTCCCCTAGATAATGTAAAAATAAAATCTTTTCTGTCAAATATAAACTAAAATAGAAATTAAACATCTTGAGCACTGTTTGGGAGGATGCCACCACTGTACTTTGGCCTGTGGAGAAGAGAATAAACATCCCTTATTTGTTAAGCTGTTTACACCATTAATATTTTTAAATGCCTCTGATAAAACATCCATTTCTTATTGCTATTTAAAAAGAAATCTTTACTTCCCTGCTCACTTTGGTTGGATAGCGAATTTAGACTGATGAGAGAAAAAAAAAAAAAAAAAAAAAGGTGTTTTTGCTTAGCCAATGTAATTCTAAAATAGGCTAAAGATGAGGTAAAAATAGATAGCATTATGAGCCAAAGCTTTTTTTTTTTGTTGTGGAAGGAGTGTGAACCACTAGTACATATGGCCAAAAACAGAGTTTGGTATGCCATTCCAGACTGTTCCAGCTCAAAATTAGCTCTGCTTTGTGCTATATTAAACCTGAGTTACACTGATTTGTGCTGGGGTAAATCTAGGCACAGAGCCCTCAAGACAGGAAGTCACCCAGGCAGAAAGCAGTCGCAGCTTTCCGTGTGCCGGAGGGCTTCTTGGGACCAGTGCTGCCTAGGAAGTAGGAGGTGTTGAGTGGGAGAGAGAATCCAAAACTGGCCCTGGATAGTGCGGGGGGGACATTTGAAAAGGGAAAGCTTGTGTGACAGCTTGGCCAGCAGAGATGTTCACAGTCCTGCCAAGTGTTCCCAGGAATAAGGGAAACTTCAGGGGCAATTAAATATGAGATCTTTTCCCCCACCACACCAAGCTAATGTTAACACTGGCTACTTCATGAAATAAAACATCCAATTAGGGATAATGAGACTCCTGGGGTAGCCCCCCAACACATATTAATTTTGAGTCTTCGTTAAGTTAAACTTGTTTATTTGGAAAAAAAATCTTATTTTCCTTGTGGCTCCTGCTATAACCTGTTTACCAAACACTACTGGGACACCCACACAAACTTCTACAGAAGCCAGGCCGAAATTTACAGTTGTTTACTTCCCCTCACAAAAAATAATAATAATAATAATAATAATCCAAGGAGATAGATGACAGCAGCAGTCCTCGCTCTCCCACATGGTGAATTCCAATGAGGCTGATAGGAGTTGTAATTTATTTATGATGAATTCTTCCCACACCTCCCTCATCCCTTTATTGTGCCCCATTGCCTGCCAAAGATAAAGCTGTCACCTGTTCCCATTTAGACTAGGTCACCTGTCTTTTAACTGGGTGAGTTTGTCCTCTGATCTCCAAGATGCTACTCAAAGTTTCGCCTGGTTCACAGGAATGCAACTTCCAGAAAGCTTTTAAATACCTGCAGCTGACACCAGCTTCAGCCCAGGAGACGCAAAAGAGCAGACCACCAGCCAGAAACAGGGGTAGCTGGCTTAAATTAGCTGTGAGCACTGAGTGCTTCGGTGGAGATAAAATTAAGATTTATTTAAAAAGCTACAAGAGCAGAAATGAAAAAAGTGGTTTTCCTCCTAGCAGTTGGAGCTGTGAAGAAGTAAAATTCCTTGTGAAAGATGAGTCTTGGGAGAAATGAGGCAAGCTTTTATTGGCAGCTGAGAAAACAGTGTGATAAACTATTCCAAAAGCATTTATGGGATGACTTGGACTGAGCAACCAAGTAGGAACCCATGGGAGATCCTGAAATCTGGCTGACTACTGACAATGCTGGTGCCACGTGAGACAAGGGGAGAGAGCGTAGCTAATAAGCCTGGGAAAGACTGTTACAATTGGAAGCAGTCTATCCTGCATGAAGCAGGCCGTGCTTCACACGCGCATGGATCTCTGCTTCAGGACTGGTGTTTATCTGGACTACAACATACCATTCAGAAAGCAACCCCGCTCTTCTTTTAAATGCTGGCAGATTTATTATGTCTGTAGATGTGTTGTTCAATAGCGATGGGGCCATGTGGGGAGTTCTTTCCATAGTGTTGATCATCCAACATGACATTGAACAGTCATTCTGCATTAGTGGCTTTAGAGATTCACCTCACCTGCTCGCAAAACAGATTAAGCCATTCAGCAGCATTCTCAACGCAGAATTAGAGAGCGTGTCTCAAATTCACACCAAACCTCCCTCCAGTAGATAAATCCTTACTGCAGTTCATGTTTACTCATGTCGTGTCTCCTTCTTAGCTCAAACTATGACATAGTTTTGACACGAGGTCACTAAAAGCCATGCAGTTTTATCACATCACCTTGTGTTAGATAGGTGGCAGTCAATGAAAACAATCTGCCAAGAGTTTATGCATAATTAAAATAATTGTAGCACTGATATCCAGGACATTTTGAAGGTATACTGTTGTGGTTTTTTGTTTTGTTTTGTTTTGTTTTGGTGGGGGGATTTTTTTGTTTTGCCTGTTTAATCTAAGCTTCTTGTGCTAGGAATTGTCTCTTGTGCCTCGTAAGGACACAGAAGCTTGTTCAAATCCAAGCTGCTTGTCAGAATTTCATACGTTATATGGCAACACTAGCACTGGAAAATGCTTAATTAGAAGCCACTTTGTAGGCATGAACTTGGGCGCATAAAGTATATGTGCAAAATTCACCGTGGAATAGAAGATATGAAAAGCAACTGGCACCATCTGTCACATTTTTACAGGCCTTGAAAAGTGTCATGACAGGAGAATAATTCACATGTTGTTTCTCTTAACCTCACAAAATTCCTTTCTTCGTCCCTCACCTCCCCTGCTGCCCCTTTCCACCCACCCCCCAAGAAATACATTCATTACAATAGGAGGGAAGGTGGCCAGGCTGGGATCCCACATATTTCTTGTCCCCAGGTCCTTCACGAATTACATTTCATCACACTTAGATTATCTGGCAATGAACTAGGCAATGAAAAGGATGGTGTAGCAGTGAGTTATATGCATTTGCAGGCAGTGTGCCACGAAGTTCACCCGAGACAACCGTCTTGCTCAGTGGTCTGTTTCTTCCCCCACAGTACCCACCTTGTGCTTCTGATTCTCCCTTGTCTCTGATTTTGTTCTGGTTGCTCAATGCCTGAGTCCTACACCTTGGAATAATAGCCACCTTCATTTCCAAATTCAATAGCCACCTTCATTTCCAAATTCAGGCCTCAAAGACACATGAGGTATTATGGTACTTAAAGAAATGAAGGCTCAATTTTGCCAAGGGTTGACCTTATGAAGTGCTGAGCATTCTGTCCTCAGCTCAATAGCATACCTGTCCCTATGTTTAACTTCAAGCTTTGGACTAGTTGCTTACAATTAATCACATATTTAAGCTGTTTGGAAGATTGTAGCCTGAATATTCAGCATCTGCCAGATTCCAGTCTTGCAGGACAGAGTGCTCAGAAACACATTTGTACTAGGGCTGCACAAGTACATTTATTTTAGATGCTGCTCACTCTGCCAAGTGCTTCTGTATACCCTGCCTTCCAAGCAGTGACATTTTGTCCTGTAAAATACTGTATAGTTCTTCTGTTCCCTGACCATTTCCACAAGCTGGAACTGCATCCCCTGTGGATGCAGGCAGGATGCTTACAGAACTGGGGGCAGCTGCATGGACTAAGTGGGTTGCATCTGACACGACCACTGCACTGTCAGGGGAGAGGATCCTTCCACATTCACTCAGCAGCTCAAGCTCCCTACACAACCAGTATAGTTTTGATGTCAGTGCTGTAGATGGCAATATACTGTACTCCACTGACTAAACCATTCTGTTACATGCACCTCTAAGCAAAATCAAGGAATCTCATGGGGTACATCTAAACTGCAGAACCCAGGAGTGCTGCCACTGTGGTCCCAAGTCTAGACACACGTCTCTTGGGTGTGCGCCGACTTCTCCTTTTGCCTCACCCACTTCTCCACTCCCTGGTTTCATGGGAAATAAACTCGGGCCAAAAGACAAGCATGACACATTCTTCCAGATCCCCAAGCAAGGAAAAGGTAAGCAAGGAAAGTATTGTAGAGTCTTCCAGCTCTACACTCCAGATATAGCCACATGCCCTCTGTTGTTTTAGAGACTTAAGAGTCTTCTCTTCTGTTGATTCACACCACCGGTCTTGGAATACAGTTTAAAAAAAATATTTTTCATGAAAAATAGGTATTTCATAAATAACCTTGCTTTTGTCTCTGTGAAAATGCTATCCTGTCCCCCTCACACATCCACAGCATGGGATTCCTACTTCTCTTGGGCTATCAGATGCCTTGCAAAGGTGTCCCTTGCTCACTAGGGACTCCCATAAAACTCCTGTCTTGTGAATTCACACTTGCCTTTGATTCTGTCATCTTCCCAGGCAAGTAGTTGCCTCTGTCTACCAAAACACACAATCCATCTACCAAGCTGCAGCCTCACAACAGCGTTCCATGGCAGTCTCTGCAGAGATACAATCCTAAATCCATAACTCTCCTTCTCACCCAGCTCCTTTTCCTGGCCTGAAAACAGGTGCCAAGAAAACAAGAAGTGCATAATTTGAAGGAGGGAAAAGTGCCTTTACAAATGGTAACCTAATGCTACAGATTATTGTAAATAAGAGAAGGATTAAATTCAAGTTTGTAAGATTTTTTATGCAAGGACATGATACAGAAAGTCTGTTCTGACATAAGCAGTTAGAAAAGGGCTGCAGGCATTGAAAATTCTACTCTCATCTTGAAATTTTTTTTCAGAGAGACTTTAGTTTTACTTTTTCACATGATTTTAGTGTCTATTTGTTGGAGTCCTCCTACAAGTATTTGCTGTTAATCCCACGTGCCTGATTACCTCAAGGCTTGTTTTTATCAAAACAAAATGCTGTGGTTTGTTTCAACATCTGAATATCAGAGGTGTGTTTGTTGCAGAAGCCATGCAATGTCCCTAGTTTCAGACTGACTTCTGGCAATCCTATGTCCTGATAGAATAACAACATCATGTGTTCACTTCCAAACACCTGACATGCACTAATTTTCCAGAAGTAACAGGATGTAGCAAGGGAATCTAACCCCCCGTCAAACCCTAATTTTTGGAGAGATGACAAACTTCTATTGACAGAAGGAGATTTGAAACGAGTCCTTTCCAATTTGAAGTTTCACACATTGACAGGAATATGCTAACCAAAGTTTGCTGAAAATAAAATGGAAAGTGATGCGGAAGCTCAAGTAACTTTCACGTGCTATATTCAAAGCCATACTGTGAACGGATTTCTTGAAATATCAAATTTCAACTGTAAAGAAGCTGTCAGAATGCATCACATATGAACACAGAAAGATGTTACAGGCTGCAGGGAGATGAATATCTATAAGAAAAACAACCCAACTGGCACGTAGAGGAATGCTTGAAGCCTCCTTTATTATGACTGCAGTAAAAATACACATCTATTTTCCTAGAATAACAAAGAGTTCGTTCTAGCTCCTGCTTGGAGCTGTTGGGCATTTACAGAGTGTTATTAACAACTGTACAAATGTCTTGTGTCTTGAAAAATCAAAGGAATTAGTGAGTAAGGAGAATTAGTACCTTCCCTATAGCCCTGCCCCAGGATTTGCTTACATGTTTTGCTTTAAGGAGTCCCTGGATAAAAAATGTAATCTATGTTGGAATCAAGGCCTGGCGCCCGAGACCTCTGTCTCTCAGGGGAGCACCTCTATAATTAAGATAGTGAGTTGGGGTTCCTATGTTGCTCGGGGTCTTGTTGGCTGGGTGATTCTTCAGCGCTTTTTGTCTGGTGGGCCCTGCTGTGGAAGGGAAGGCTCGTGCAGCGTGGCCTCTTCGCTCCTGCGTAAGGAGCTCTCCTTTGAGGAGAAGGGAGCTGAGGGTTTGAACACTATCCCTCTGAGGAGGACCCAGAGAGAACCCCCAAGGTTTTTTGTTTGGTTGGTGGGTTGTTTTTTTTTTGGTGGATAAAAGCCACAATATATTTATATAATAGATAAAAAAGCACTTTCTCACTGGAGGCCATGTTTCAGCAAGACACACATTTGTTCCCCAGGGCAAGAGCTAGTTACCCAAATCTAGAAGCAAATGAATGGAAGAAGGGATCAAAATATATTCCAGTCTCACATATGCAGAAGTCTAAATCTGTGAAGAGGAAGACTCATCTTTGCCTTCTCATTTCATGCTGGCTGGTTTCAGATGCTGCTCTCCCTCATTCAGAGCTTTTGTTGGTAGGAAAAGGATGCACCGCTGCCTAACTCTCGCTTTTCCTGGAAGACGGGGAGAGTTGCCTAAATCAAGCCCATGAATCACAGTCCTTGAGTACCTGCCTACAGATAATATACTCAGCCCGAGTCCCATTGTGAATCATCCCTTCTTGGTCCTGGTGCCTAAGGTTAAAAAAATGTCTAACATGCATATTAAAAAAAAAAAAAAAAATCAAAGGGGAGAATAGTTAAAAAGACAAGGTATCTTCTCATCTTCATTTATGCCATCAGTTAAATGTACTTGCCCCTTCCCATGCCTGAGATGGACTTGTGTGGTGATCCAATTCAGAAAACAGATTCCTGAGGAAACAAAGCACTTTCTGACAGGTTAGATTTCTAACTAGATCAGCTCCCTGAGCTTGGTTCATCTTCTGGTTGCTCTGGCACCAATGTCATGCAAGACACGAGGCCAAAATGTGCAGGAAAGGAAGAAATGTGTGTGAGGAGGGAGAGGAATCAGGCAGCAGCAGCTCAAATTTAGAACAGCTTATGCTGTGTTGGAATCGTACCCTAAGGTACAGTTTGGGCTGTTATCTGCCCAGTGGGTTGCCATCATCCATACCTCCTGTAAAATAAATCTGTTTGAACTGCACACCAATTCCCAAAATAGATTAGATATCATCCACTGTAGGGTTTTGTGATACCAAAAAAAAAAAAAGACTTGGCACTGAACGAGGCCCAAGGGTGGGGTTTCATGTGATGCTGAACACAATTTAACAGATTGCTGCTGCTGACAGGGGGCTGTTCATCTTTTTTTTTTCCCTGCGTTTCCTCCCCCACAGCCACATGTCATTAATACTTCCCTTGCACCATCTTACATTTAGTTAGCGAGTGGCCAGTTTGTCATGTTAAACCCCTCAGAAAAGAAAAGCCAGTGGAAAAGTGAGTGGTCTGCTGGGCTTAGGAGCTGAGGTGGCTTGCTCGATCCCTTGGCTTGGTCAGATGAACACCACAGCAGGCCGACTCCATGGAAGGGGCAGGAGGTCCAGCTGGGAGCAGGATCGGAACCTGTTGGCAATGCTGAGCTGCTGGGTTGCCTCAGCCTCCCGCGAAACTGCAGCCCAAGTCCTCTTGGACTTTGCTATCCAAAGCACGTTATTAAATGCATGCAACTGCTGCGTCAGAGCCCCGCCAAACTTTTACTGCTACAGATTATGGGCCAAATGAATGTGCAAGATCCTTGTAGCTTCAAGAACCAGCTTTGTTTTCAGCTCTTGCTGGCAGCTCAGGCAAGTTATGGGCCAGCGGTGCAGTGTGCTTCCCCTCTGGGAAATTCTGCTTGCTAGGGAGCAATCTCATTACGTGCTTGGAGCTTTTGGAGAATCTGTAACACCAGCCCCCTGGAGGGAGCTGCAGTAATCCAGATGCTAGGCAACAATAGTAGGAAACGCTGCGCCGAAGCCTGCATTCAGTAGGAAAGAATGTCACTTAAATGACAGAATGCCTGCTTGAGAACTTCCTCTCTTTCAGCAGTGATTCCTAGCAATTCCTTTGTTAAGAGGAGCTTGACATTTTGCCCACTGTCAGGTCGCAGTTTTTACAAGTGGCTCTCACAACAGGCCCAGCCTCTCTCTGCTGGCATTTATAAGCCCGGAGATTCACGGATCTGTTTCACAGGTCACGGGTCCAGCCCTTCCCTGTTCCCCAAACAGAAATTATTTCAGTTGGACGATAGTCAGGAAGAAAGGAGAGCTCTTTTGCCCCGGAGCAGCACGCTGCTGAGTGACTGCAATCTACAAAGCCATCCACATTCCTCGGACAGAAAAACAATCATCCCTGCCCCTGAACCTGGGACGTCCAGGCAACAGGATCCCCTCAGAGCCCTTGAGACTCACTGTGGTCCTGTAGAAGCTGTGGTGGAGACGGGGGAACCTTTCTTCCTCTCCCACACATGAACAACACGAGCGTGCCAACATACTTCACGCTGAAGTCCATTCGCCTCAGTGAAAATTCCTCTGTGCAGTATATACGCTGGGTTCCTACCAACAGCATCTGTTGCCGAGCTACTGTTGAGCACATAGCTCCAGACTCCAGATTATTCCTCACAAAATCGTTCAACTTATGTGTTTCTTGGCTGCCAAGGTCTGGAAAGAGGATGCGTGCACTTTCTGCCAGAAGTCGGGAAGTGCATGTGTTTCAGTAACGTAAAGAGGAACTTCTGAAGAGGAGGTGTCCCAAGTCTCTTGGTGGGGGTGAAGAAAGCAGGTCCAAGTCACTGGTGGTGCAGCAGAGCTTCCACGTTTTCATTTGGGGTGGTGGTTCCATTTTCTGCTATGCCACAGTGCGCATGGCCTTTGCACCCCATTTCAGGATCTAGTTGTGCAAAGGGAGATGCATGCAGTCTGAAAGATGATTTACTGTGGCTGCGTTCAGTGTCTGGTGTGCAGCCTGATTTCTGAGAACACGCTTGCCTCAGGCCTGCAGCATGAGTCTTCAGATATGCTTAGCATTAAAATGTGGTTAACTCGGTTTCTAGCCCAGCTGAACTTTTACAATTAAGGAAGACGCTGTGCACTGAAATCATACTTTTGTGTTTATTTATTTTTAGCTTCTATGGAAATAACAGTGATGCAGTCATGCTCTGAGTGTATGTGTGCTCTTGTGTCTGTCTGTCTTTGCTTTGCAAATAACTCTTGGCCATTTTCATCCAGTTTCACTTAAGGCTAGTGGCTTCAAAGATACTAGGTCTCTATGTGTTTCATGAAAACAGACAGTTGAATATAGCAAAGAGAAAGGCTACAGCCTTACACAGAAGGAATTTTGTAGCATCAACCCAAGCCATGTCAGTCATGAAAGAGTCTACACAGGAAAGCAATACTATATGCCCCAACCTCATGAAAAGCTTCAGTCAGAGTTGGCACCACCAGAGGATCCCACCATGAGGTGAAAATGAGTTGGAAACTAGGTTTCATTTGTTGTGTGGCATATGGAAATAATTACTTACTTATGGGAGTAAAAATTAAATACTTATTTTGTCTCCCCTTCTTGCCTGCTCTCTTGCTTTGCTTCCTTTTCTGCAGATCTGTGATCCAGAACCAGATCCTGTGTGACCAGGAAGGAGAGGGCCAATAACTATGGACAGGGGGCTTAATTTTAAGAACATATTCATGAAGATAAACTTATAATTTGGATTTGAACAGGGAACATTTATTTCCTGTTGTCTTGTATGTCTTTTACTTAACCACATATTGGTTAGGTGTTAGCAGGTCACTGGTAGGTGATGGATGGACTGTATGTCTATCACTAAAACTATAAATTAAGGTATTATCCCAGTGGGTGAATTATAAGGCTTTCATGGGAAAAATAAAAATAAAAATAAAAAAGGAAAAAAACCAATAAAACTGTGCTAGCTTTAAACTTCTGGTGGTCTTCTAGCTACTTTCAACAAAACAATCGAAACATCTCCTATCCTGTGGTGAGGGCCTCGCCTTCCCAAAACGGAATGATTCATAGTACTGACTTTCTGAATCAGGACATAGTGAAGTACTAACAGAAATATAATATAAATTTCTGTTGCCAGAAGAAATAAACTAAATGTTTTTATGTGCATTGCTGGTGGCTTTTACTGTCTCTCTTTGTCTTGGCAGCCGTATGTCAAACCCTTAAGTATGCAAAGAACTCTATGCATATAAATAGCCACCAGATCTTCTCAAGTGTTTAGAGGTCTGTGGCTTCAAAGAGCAAATACGTATGAGAATGCAGAGACTGATGTTGTAATAATTAATCATACTGTAGTTTTACATATATAATAGAATGTAATAGCATTGTAACTTCATTATTATGAGTTATTCTGTTGACTTCAACACATTTATTCATGTTAGTAGACAAATGCACCATCCTCCCTATCACAGTGAAGTAAGCAGCAAATGTCCCTTGGAACTGGAATTTGAGCATCCAGACTATTAAACTGGAAGAAGGACCCCTGACATGGGATCCTGTCAGAAGGATCTTCTGATGCTTGACCTAGGCATGCAAGCTTTTCCCACACAGTTCCTGGGTGCTGTGTGGTAATCAGTCAGGGACCATTTGCAATGAGCAGTTGGGAAGCAAGCACCCTGTTTTGGGAGAGAAAAGAGTGTAACAGAATGGGTATGGCTTGTTCTGTCACAGTGGGCCTCAGTGGGATCATAAGCATATTTAATTTACTAGTATAGGCATAGCCTTAGTATCTTGCAATTGCTAACATGGATGCAGTTCATGTGAATTTGTGAGGTTTACAGTACATAAAGAATCTCCTTTAAAGTCTGACTAATTATCTGCAATTCTTGCTTATCCATTTTGTTCATTTAAAGATGGTTTTAGCATCAGTTCCTCCTCTGCTTTTGAGGCCCAGCTGTCAGCATCTCCCGTTGCCACAGCTCACCTTAAACCAAGGTAGACTCCTTATGCTCCCCTAAGTAGCAATGACGTTGGCAAGTATTGCAGAAGCAGCGCAGATCTGGAGAGAAAGGCCTGAACTCAGCTTTGACAGATTTAAAAGCCTTCCATCTCTCAGTGCAGGAACAAGCCTGTGTAAGAGAGGATTAGCTCAGAATGCATTTTGCATTAAAATTCAAACACTGTCATATGAGAAAGATGCCTTTCTTTTTTTTTTTTTTTTTAATAAAGGAAAACATTCCAGTGCATATTTTGATCGTTGTTTATTCTGCTTTTGATAAAAGCCTGTGGAGGAAGAGTAAAAATAATAAAATAATATTTAAAAAGGGCAAAACTTGAGTAATTGAGAAGTCAATATATTCTTTTTCTTAGTCATAGATATATATTAGTCAACAGTTTTAAATGTGTCAAAACCTGCTGGTTAGTCCTCAATTACTTTTCATTCCCTTTCCTTATTGCTGTTTTTTATATCATCAAAGTATCTGGAGGCTCAGTCCTCACTGAGAACTAGGGTCCTCATTTTGCTCATACAAAGAACTTATATTTGATGGGTTTCTTTCAAATTGTTTGTTCATCTGTGGTTATTACTTAAATGATGCAATACTACAAATATATGATTACCATTGACAGATGGTCTTGATTCAGTTCACTGTGTTTTGCTTTGTTTTAATAAATTACATGTTTTAGTTAACAGAATTCTCAGCCAGACATTTACCTATCAATTTTCCATAGGCTTCCTTTGCCCTTTTAATTGTAATAGCAGCCATTTAACATTTAGGTGTCCAGAATATCTATATTAACACAGCCTTTTGTTGATGATTTTGAAGCCGCTCACAAATCAAGTGCTTCTAGATAAATAATTATTCTCCCAGTGTACTCACTTGATCATAAAAAGAGCTGATGTTGTCAGAGTCCCTTGCTTTTCTGTAAAGTAGTATTCCTGTTTTACAGAGGAGGGCAGTAAGAAACACAGTTTAATCCCTAATTATTGAAAGCTGTTATCAGGCAACTTGTACCCTCTGGGTGTTTCTAATATTGGGGGACAGCAGAATTTTGAGTTCCCGTAATGTACCCTAGCCACACTGTAGCTGCATATTGGAATGAGGTTCTGATGTACAGTATTTCCCTTTCCAGCATCCTAGTTTTCCATTGTGAGGAAATTCAGCTGTATGGGAAAAGAAAGACCTACAGTGTGCTCCAGCAGGTCTCCATCTGGACAGGCTGAGGACCATGATGGTGGGGAGGACAGAAGAGGAGAAAAATAAAGCAGGAACATGTCAAGAAACCCACAGTACCCCACATATTGCCTGTTACTAAAGATAACAGATATGTAGGGCAAAAAAAATTCCTTAGCTTTAGGGTCCAGTTAATGGGACTTCCTGGCAAACAAAGGACTAGGGAACATTTGTTTGATTCACAGTTTTTTTCTTATTCCAGGATCATTCTTTCCTTCATTTCTGTTTGTTTGCTACTACAGAACCACTCTGGATACTATGATATTACATATTCATATTGCAATTGTAAAATAATACTCTGAGCAGTTTAAACTCTCCTTTTTACAAAGCAACTTGCGCTATGAAAAATATGAGACCAATTTCCTTCCTATGATCAGTTCATTTATAACAACTTTCTACAACCACATCTTTCCTGTCCCTAATACTCACCTACAGGTCACAGTTTCTTTCAGTTTTTATTTTCATTACTACTCTTCATCTATGATATGTATTTCAGCTTCCCAGCAGCAGGCTGCCATTTTCTGTGGGATATTTCAAAGGAAGCTTTTACAGGAGGAAATTGCTTCAAGGTGATCCATCTGGGGCAGTCAAAAAGGTTGTACACTCCGTATGTGCTATGTGGACATTTTTTATCATTTCTTTTGTACTTCATCACCTTTGGTTCATGAGCATGTCCCCACGACGACCAGTTTTTGCCCTTATTCATACTAAGCGAGCAATAAAATTGTGGTTGCCAGTGTGGCATCCCAAGAAAACCGGGAGGGAAGAGTCCATCCAGGCTTAATAGTTAGAGGCTAAAAGGGGTTCCCATGGGTCAAGGCTGGCTTCCAGCTTTCAGGAGAGAAACGCTACAGGACAAAAATGGGTGGAGTTCTCTGCCCAAAGATATTGTGAAAAGACTGGTCAGAATGTCCTTCCTTCCTTTGCAAGGTTAATGTTTTTCTAAGGAGAAAACCCGTGTATTTTCTGCCATGTCCCAAGTTGGAAATGCAAAATGCTTCATTTACCACAGAGCCACTCAGCATCAAGTTAATGGGTGCCAAGCAAGAATTTGGAGAGAAAAGGACAGAACAGAAGCAGCTGGAGGTTACTGACACATCCTGCCTTGTTGACTGACTCTGCACAGGCTCAGAGCTGTGTGTATGCCTGGTCACAAGAAAGGCAAATCACTGCACTTCTGCAAAGGTCCATTTCTCTCTCCCCATCCAGCTTCAATCTCAGCCAGAAAAGAAAAAATGGGGTTGTTTCGATGTGGAGAGCAAGTGACACATCACTCCCTGGAGGACATGGGCAGCCAGGGGGCAAATTCATGTTCGCGGTGGCTGTGGAAGTGGCTAGGGTTAACCATAGTCCACAAGGGCTTGCCTGAAAACTGTTCCCACCCAGTGACTGAAGAACCCTTTGATGACCACAGGTTTTCCCTAGCCACCTGAAGGCAGTGGGGGCAGAATTTATGACAAAGCAAAGTGGTCTCAGAGGAGCCGGTTCCTGTAAACACCCAGCTTAACTGGAAGCCCTGTTTGTCTCGCTTCACTCTATGAATCTGTAAGATTTATTTTTAAAGCCACCTTTCATATTGCACACAAAAAAACTCTCAGTGTGACACCTTCCATTTCAGTTTCAGGGTTCCCCACATCCCTCTGACCCATGTTTCAAACTTAAGATATTACAAATTCATTATTTTCCTACCGCGCTGGTGGCTCATTGTCCCTGTTTACCTGTTCCCTGCTTAAAAGTTACCATAATGACTCTCCATCTCCCATCCTCCACAGAGACACACACACCAGTGTACGCCAATTTTTCTGCTAGGATCTCAATTATTTTCTCATGCCAGAAGCTCTCTGTCCAAACCATTCTCCCTTGCCATCTACCCTCCCACCTCCTGCAAGGATTTTGTCTTCCTCTCATTTTTCCTGCTCATGGCTCAGTTTACCCTGATTTCCCTATGCTAAGGACTTCATTCTCTTTCATTCTGTGCTGAGGACTTTATGCTCTTTTTTCCTTTTTGGTTCAGGCTCCCCCCACCTCCTTCTCTCCTTACCTCAGGGCTGAGTTCACACCCACTCCCTCACTATTGTTATGTTTTTTTTTCTGTCTAGGAGAGGAATTATGCAGAGCGTGGATGTGTTCAGCTCTATTGAAAGGACTAACAAAGAGGATGAATGGGCACTGTTATCTTAGAAGGTGTTAATATGTATCCTTAATGGATTTTTGATTCGGTATACAGTTAGTACCTGAGACGGTAGCTCTGATAAACAAATGGAAAAGGCTCTGTACCCTTTTTTTGCTTCCTTTTGAATTATTAAATGTTTACCAAAATCAACAAAGTTCTGCACACTCATGCCACGAATATTCCCTGCAACTCCAGAAATAAATGGAAACTGTGTTTAGAAGTTACTGCTTTAGTGAAGACAGAGGTATCATGAGGCTGAGCGTAGGCTCACAAACTCAGCTCATAACACAAAACAGGAGAAAACACAGTTTAGCAAAAATTATAATGTGATTTATTCAAACGTGTTTTCACACTGAAGAGCATCTCTCTAGGCCTTCTAAACCAAACCAAAACAAGGTGATAGCCCCCATGTGTGCTGAGGAAAGCATAATATGCCAAAATTGTCTATCCATACTTTTTTTTATAAAAGTTATTGCTTTCTTCTTCATTTGGCTTTAAAACTAGCATGAAAATTGACTTAATCTCCACACTCCCAGTCTCATTAAACTGCCTGTTTCTCTTGCTGTTTTTCCTCTGGTTTATTTATTTTTGGCTCCTTCTCCTTCATTCCTGGTTCCTATTTACTTCTGTTTGTTCTTGTTTTTCAAATATGGGATCTGCTTCTATTGTCTTTACTCAGACAATCTTTTATTGAAAGCAAATGGCAGTCTTACTGGAGAAAAGGCAGCGGAAATGATCCACTATTTTCATATTAGGATCTTGCTTCCGTGACGAGCTATGTGCTGGTACAGATATTCACCAATATACAAGTAGCCTGAGGTTTGCCAGTTAAATATTATGTTTCCATGTACAATCTATATAAGGAACCAATTGTTCATAAAGTTTAATATTTTAACTTTTTTTTTTAATTGTTTCCATTTAGAAGGGGCAGTATTATTTAGGAATCTACTTTTTTTTTTTCTTTTTTCTTTTTTTTTTTTTTGTGCTATGAATTATTAAGACTGAAGGAAAATTAACTGGTTTGCTGGCAAGGTACATAGGTAAAATCATTGACCCATGCCTTTGACTGATGACGGCTTCTTGTCAAATCATTTGAGTGATACATTTTGTCCAAAACCTTTGTATTCTTCTCTGTTGCTTCCAGAAATGGCCAGGTGTTTCTTGGTTTATAAATGTTAATAATCTTGAAAGGGGATTGTAAGCTCCTATTTTAGCAGAGTGAAGATTGATGATTTATCTCTAAGGCAGTCAAGACACATAATTACACACAACTTCAGTCAATAGGAATATTGCTTTTTACTTCAGTAACTAGAGAATGAAGTCATAGGCAGGAAGACAGATTTTTTTTTTTTGTCTAAACTTCCCCAGAGGAGATAGTTGAGAATCTTTCTTAGACTGAGACTACTGTTTTCTCTCTAAATCTTGGCATTTCCTTATAAATTATCATTACTTTTATTTTTCTTGCATAATTTATTTCCCCATCACAGTGTCTGCACCATCCTGAACAAATAGGTAGTCACCATGCCACAGCTTGTTTTACCCTGTGTTGGTGCAGCCAATGCTGTATTATGTTGGATACAGAGAATTTCGTAACAATAGACCACAGGGATTTCCTGAAAAACTAGAAAATATTTCTTAAGTTTCTTTCAGCTTCTTCAGGGTTTCATCCTCATAATCATACCACTACCCCACTAACCAGCCTCAAAAATACAAAGGAAATTGTTAGCTCTATAGCTTTAAATAATCCTGAAGAGAAAAACCTTGTTGAGAGATTGCATGTTATTGATTTTTGTCTCTATAATAAGCCAAAAGATGAGGCTTTCTGGGGAGTAAACATCTTTCCACAAATCCTTTTAGGATTTGAGAAGGCAGTCTTTTAGTAAATTTTCTTGAAGGAAGTTTTAAAACAGGTATAAATTATTGCCAAATACCTAACTCTCTTTGGCCGGGGACAACAATATTTAACAAGCAGTATGCTGCAGCCACTCCAAATTTTGCTCTCATTATAAACCACGGTTTCAACTTCTCTTTTTCTTTTTCTTTTTCTTTTTCTTTTTCTTTTTCTTTTTCTTTTTCTTTTTCTTTTTCTTTTTCGTTTTCTTTTTCGTTTTTTTTTCTGAGATCGTAAGCAATACTGGAAAGTGTGCTGTATGATGGCAACAAGTCAGAGGCAAGGAACCCTCACTTACTGCTCTGCTTTACTAGAATTACCATATCACGAAATAAAACTCCCTCATGCCACAGCATTCCTGGGGATATCTTTCCTCGTTTTTATTAAGCCAGATGATCTTATTGAACTTATGGATGTTTTAAAGAAAACACAAAACAGGGTGGGCTATTCTATAAGTCTGTAAATGTAGTGGAAAGGTCTTTAAATGTCCAAGCATCTTAAAAATGTATTTTAACTCAAATGCACAAGTAGGGATACCTCTGACTACTGCTATGGTACAAGTAATGGATCCCATCCTCTGTTACCAGTATTCTCCTGCAGTCCCATCCTCTGTTACCAGTATTCTTCCGCAGCCCCTCTAAATTTATGTTGCTGCTCCTTCTCTGTCTTTCCACGATGGCCTGCATGTCAGGAAAAGGCAGGAGAAAAAGAACCGGTGAACACATAGATCTCAGCATTTGGGCCATTTTAACCCCCCTCCCCAAACATCTTCATTACCAGGCTGACAATGTCAGTTGCTCTGACATCGAGAGTGAGGTTTCGTATTGCATCTAAAGCAAAGCGGCTGCGGGCTGCTGCCTACAAGGAGCCCTTTCACTGCTCCTTCCCCTTCCTCCCCCAGCAGCCAGCTCTGGCTGCTTCCCTGGAGGCAAGCCTAGGGATCGTGTGGCTGAACGGCTCAGAGCTGATCCAGGGCAAGCTCTCCCACCAAGCAAGGGCAGTAATGAAAATAAAAGGCATTTTTCTCTTGGATCCAGTTTATCCGTGACCACACAAGGACTGACTCACCGTAAGCATTGGGGGTGCCACTGTGGCAGATACATACGGTTGTCCAAAATTTGGTGTAACGTGAAACTTCACCTGAAAATAACAGGTGATGCTTCAAACAGGCATGTGTGGGGTGCAGCCTCTGACTCTTGCTTTTTGGGAAGAAAGTTTCTCTCAGGTGTGGCAGAGCAGCTAGCAGGGAAATTAACCCTTCGGTACAAGATGTAAAGCTTGCTGTTCTGTGAGCAGGGTTGTATGCCAACCCCACTGAAACCTGTTTAAACAGGATAGAGCATTTCATGCTTTCTGTTGTGCAACTCATGCAGCTTTGCAGAATTTTATCCTAAAAACCAACAGTTGCTAGGTAGAATTACATAGCATCAGGCTGGAAAGGTTAGTTCCTTACTTTTTTGCCAAATGCTGGTTAGCATAGAAAAACTCTGAAAATCAACAGAAGCAACAAATGCTTCAGAGGACAAAAAAGAGAACTTGACTAGTGGAAATGTTGACAAATTTGGTGTATGAGAATTGGATTAGAGAGGTGAGTGACCTATCGTTTCACATCAGCAGATCTCTCGGCTTACCTGCAGGTCGGTGTGTGGGAGGCCGTATCCTGAGCCTCAGGACTGGAGAGAACCAGTAGTAGTGGGACCTCACGGAGCGTGAGTCCATCCAGTAGGTCCAGTGCTTCTGGCCTGGCTTTGTCTTCTCTGTACAGACACTGTTCACCCCAAGGAAGGGAGAAGCTGGAACACTAAGTGCAAATGTGCAAGATCCTAGTGATCTGGCTGGGAAGTACGAGATAATGGAAACTTTACAAATCTGCGGTGACCCAACTGCCATAGATGTGATTCTTCACTGGGCTGTGAACACGCATAACTTCAGCAACATCATGGCTTCTGATGGACAGGACAGCTCCTTCCACGTGTGTGTGACCAAAGAAGGTTTGCACCAGCAATGGTCTGTAGGACCAGCCATGAGATCTAACAACTGCTATGGACAGGGCCACGGGCCAGCCCGGAAGGCCAAGTGAGGAAATCTGCGCTTGATGCAGCAGAAAAGGAGACAAACGACAGGTACAAAAAAGTCCTGAGGCCCAAACAGAAATTTGAGACTATGACACTCTATGTTAGGGTATATTGTAATGGAGCAAGCTGAATTCATCTTTAACCTCCCAAAGCAGGTGTCCTGGGGTAAACATCTGCACCTGACCATTTAGGCAGTCATGGGTGCTAATGGACAAAGCAAAACAGAGTGATAATATCAGCTCAATAAATCCTAAAAATCAAAACATATTTGCAGCATATGTTTAATGTACAAAATGGCATTTGTTGGGCTGGGATGGCGGGGATAGCAGCTGCTCAGATACTAGAGGACAGGGGCTTGCACACAAGTTTTATTTCTGTGAAGAGAAATTAGAGAAAGAGAAGAGCTTAAGGGAAAAGAGAGTGAGCCTTCAAGTTATTCTGTGTCCTTAGCTTCCTGAGAATTTTTTCTTCTGTGTCTGATTTAGATTATAAAATCCCTGGGGCAGCAATAGTCTTTAATTTGAGTCTCCTTTAGTACTGGCCAAATCATTGACGCTTAATGAGCAAATAAAATGTTGATAAATTAATATAAATGTTGCTTTCCTGCGGTCTGGCACTTAATAGATGACACTCGGTTAGAATTGAAGTAAAAGCATTTGTACTGAACCTGAGGACAGGATCAGCTTTAAGAGAAAAGCATAAGAGTCCTTCCACTGACTTCAAATGAGAGAGGATCTGGCTCATTTTGCAGATGATTCTTTGAAATTAAGAGCATGCAACTGGTACTGTACACGCAGGTAAACTGCTGCATATTGCATATGATAATTTTCCACTGGACAAACTACAGACCCAGTCAGGCAAGCTGCCGTGTCTTGGTGGACCCTGGGGTTCCATGTGGGTGCAGAAGCTGGCCATGCAAAGCTGCTTGCTGGATTGTGGCATAATTCATTGCTGTGGAGCCACTTATGCACTCTAATTGGCTTTATTCACAGCAAGGATGACTGAGGTGCTGGAAGGCACAAGGCAAGTTGCAATAGATTTGTCAAGCTTATTTCATGCGTTGTTGTAGCAGCTGCATTTTAGACAGGTTGTGAAAATTATGTTATTTTTAAGATTTAGATTACAATACTGCCTGGAAACTAAGAAAAACTGGGGAGTCTGCTGTAGAGGTTGGGCCCCAAAATATCTGAGAACACCAACAGTCTGCAATCCCAACCATCTGCAATCTAAAGAATGGCAAAGATTTATATACCATTTGGTTTGCTGATGTCAGTGGGCACTGGGATATTAAAAAAGAAAACAGAGGCTGATAAACAGACTTATATGCATTTGGATATGTTTTCTTTCCTATCCAATCCTATTTATAATAATAAGTGCCATCTTTTCCCCTCTGCTTTAGCCATCAGGAATTTACACTGGTTTTATGTTATCATTTTGAGTTGTTATAGGAAAGGTAGATTTGCAGATGGTAGCAGATTTAACTCAGGACAAAGCTAAAAAATTGCTGCCATGGCTGTATTCCCCCATTTAACCAAAACAAACAACTTGGAAAAAAAATGGCCAGATCAATGCATCAAGTAACAGCAAAAATAAATTCCTTTTGCTGATAAAAGCGGCATTTTCAGTAGAGGATTTTGTCAGTGGAATATACAAGTAAAAATACCAGTTCTTACCTGTGTACTAGACTATGTAAGATAAAGTCTAGTCCTAGTACAAGCCCTTGTGAATGAATTCAGGGATCTTGCAAAAGGGATGGTGTGACAGAAAGGTTTTTGGGGGACATTTGGGTAAGAAGCTGGCAGATGAGACTCTCAGGTGGAGCTGAGGGGGCTGTGAAAAGAAGAATGGGAGGTGGAAGGCAGGATGGGTCAGACAGGAAGAGTCATGGTGTAAAAAGCCTTGAGAAAGTGTAGGTGGATTTCAACTTCTGACTAAGAAAACAAGCTGAAGAAATGTCTGTCACAGAAACAACTTTCGGTTGTCCTCCCCCCCCACACCCCAACAAATAAGAATTATATATATATATAGTTAGACAGAGATCGATAGAGATAGACAGAGAGAGACATAAAACTGGGAAAAGCAGCTGAGGGAGAAGAGAAATAAGACATAACCATATCAAAATGTCATGCAGCTAATGAGAAACGAGGAGTAGAAGAAACAATTAAAAAATACCATGACACCATATGGGACTTTCCACATTCAGTTATATTTAAAAGCTTTTTAAAAGAAACCTTAAAAACAGCTACATTTTCCTCATCTCAAAACAGTGTCCTTTGTTGGAAGACAATACGGTTATTTAAAACCCCCACAGTTTTACGTGTTTTGATCCACAGATTGTCTAGTATAGGCATTAGAAACTTATGATCTTAGTATGAGAGATGGCACGTAGGCTGATTTTGCATTGTAGATGGGCAAGCAGAAGTAAGGCTTGATGTATCATGGCTTTTCAAGAGAGGTATCTGAAAGAGAAAGCAACTTCCAGTCCCAATGGATGTAATAGCTATTTTCCACTGAGAGTAAACAAGGAATCAATTAAATGCCCCCTTTGTAGTGACAGCTGAAACAATGGAAAACCTCTGCCCAAGGACACAAACACACAGATCTAAACGGTGTAGGTCATCTGCCCCACAGGGGGTTCCTGAGATCTGATAAATGATGGGGCAGAGGACTGAAGAACTGAAGCCTTGTCCGTGAGAGAAAAGGGGCAGAAACGTGAGAGAGAATGAGAAAGTCATCTGCATATAAACTGAGAGTCACATACTTGCCTGAGAAAAACTGAGGCTGTGGTTTTGCGAGATGTGATGGGCTGACATAACACTTTTATAAACACTCTGATAAAATCTGTAATCTCATACTTTTATCTCTAATACTTTTATCTCTAATACTTTTATCTCTGCAGTAGTGGCAAGACGTCCATCCCCAAATCCCTCTCCCTTGCTGTTCTTGGCCTCACAGTCCCACTGTTTACTATGTTGCTGGTCCATATATCTCTCTGAACTGACACACTCACCAACTCGGCAGAAAACTAACCCAGAAAAACTTGGATAATTTTCTGCTGGATTGGAGGGTTGAATTGGCTGATGCATGGGTCACACATTCAGCACAGGCACTAGTGGATTGCTGGTGGAAGGAGGGGAGTGTGAAGGGTGAGATGAGGGAGAACATGAAGGGCAAGAGGAGGAAGATGAGGTAAGATTTCATTTCAGAGGAATGGAGCCATCCAATCAACTCAGCTGCCTGTGAAACCACAGTCTGAAAGCAAGCACGCAAAAGCAAAGCGCAGCCTGGAAGTAAGCAGACAGGTTCTCCTGTTGCTTTATTCTTACTCTGTTCTCTAATAGAAAGAACCCCAAATATCCTAAATTCTTGCTAACCAAAACTTCAGAAGTGGCAATGCCATAAGGGTGCTGTTATCTACCTGTGGTAAGCTGCCATTTGTAAACATGATTCAAGAAGCAGACAGAGAGTGTTTGATCCTGAAAGATAAGAGTGTATGCTGCACGGGGTATTAGATATACTTTGACAGAGATAATAAAATGCCATGCCTTAGCCCTCAACTGTCTTTTGCATACCCAATTTCCTGTAAGGAATATCTGAAGATGTCATTAAGGAGAACAAAGCAGAGCAGAACTCAGAACTGTGGCCTTTGCATGCTAAATATTGTCCTGAATACACCTCATGCCTGTAAGAATTCCCTAAGAAATGGGAGCAGAGGTGTCACCAATGCATTTCTGAATGTGGGAGTGGGACAATACACATACAAAGAAAAATCCATAGTAGTGACCTGGCATACTGTAGTTTATGATAGCTTCTTTACAATACTTTATGATTTCCACGTAGAATGCTCAAATATTTTGTATGAAAGTTACTACTAAAGCTGAGTAAAACCCCCAGGATCACACCAAATATGGTTGGACAGGGCCTAGGGAAACCTCTGTATTCTGTCTTCTTTGTGCAACCATGACGTGTCATACTTCTGTGAAATATCTGCAAAGGATTCGGTTAATCTCTGTTGAATTTTAATGTAGTAGGATTGAATTCTTGGAAAACCTGAGGCAATTTGCAGTCTTGAGTGCAAGCTGTATGATCAGCTGCTTTACCCAGAGATCGTGTAAAATTATTGTTTTGCTTGGTGGATTTTATATCTTTATCAGGAAAAAAAAAAGTTCCTTAAATTATCTGTAGACCTTTGGGTGAAAATACTTTAGGATGATAGAATGAACCAGGCTAAGCTAGCTTTTCCATCAGCCATTTTAGGTCAAAAAAATTTAAAGGACACAGACAACCAGGCACACAGCATAAGGACAATTCAGTCATGGTGACATCTAATGTCCTAGAGAGAAAGGCCAGGTTTTGCTGAAGTCAGCAGCAAAGCGTCTGCTGTACACAAGGGTTGCATTTCGCTTGCCAGGTATCTCACTGAGAAAGACAGAAACATCACTCTGCCAAGCTCTTGCCAGGAAATAAACTCTACCCAGGTGAGTCACTAAAATAAAATCCTTCTCCGATGATAGCAATACTCACAACATGACTGCGTGCCTTGCACAGTCTGAACTGAACAATACCCTCGTTCAGGGCTATACGTGATTTTCGCTTGACATCTTACACCCACTGCATCCGAGTGGCACAGAGATGTTCACATTTGCACTTTCCTTGTACTCCAGGCTGGCATCTCTGCATAGCGTGCGTCACTCCTGAGAGATAGAATAGCTTTTTGGAGGTTTTCTGCCCAACTGCTACACCCCCCCC
>VXAA01004287.1:0-13291 GCA_013399115.1 Anseranas semipalmata
CCCCCAGCAATTGCTTGAAAAGGACAATAATACAATACACCAATAATAACTCAATGAAATCACCATTTCCAGGATTCATTACACTTAGGATTTATTTATGATACACATTGAAACGATATGGTTTTAGCATGGAATAAAACTTAGTATTATATTTGTTTTTCCCCTTCTTCTTTGGCATTATTAATTTCAGTTAATTCCACACATGCCACTTTGACCCTATCAGTAAAAGAAATACATTGCATGTATTTTCAAGAAATGAAACTGAGTGGACACAGGACACCGGCTCCTTGAGTCTGCAGAACTCCACTCGTACAGTCAGTCGCATACACACTTCCCACAGCCCTTTCTGGTAGGGAAAAAATTGTCTATCCAGACTGGTAAGGGGAAGGTGATGCTAGCCATCTAACAAGTGTTTTCTGAACCATAGAAAACAAAGATACTAAAATGTGTTTTTAAAGTTAAGTAAACATGTAACAACATATTCATAGTCTTTAAAGTCTCTACTAGTATATCCACTCAGATGAAACCCTGTAAGCCCAATGACTTGCATTACTCTAATGCACACCATAGACAGATACACTCCTGGAATGAAGAATGCCAGGAATTTATTTCATTTTCATTAAGATTTACTTAAAACAAATGAAAATAAATAAACAAAATCAGGATGTGTTCCCATCTGAAGTAGTCTCACTTTGAAATCTCAGCCATTGGTTCTTGTTACGCCTTTTCTGTTGGATTTAAGTGTCTTTTAGTGCTTGCTATTTTCTCCCTGTGAAGGTACTTAAACACTAATCAAGTCAGTCACAATCTTCTTTTTGAAGATTGAGTCCTTTAAATCTTTTGCTGTGAGGCATTGTCTCTGGCCTCTAAATAGCCTTTTCTTGTATGCTTCAATTTTACATCATTTTTAAAAACTTGAGCTCTATCAGTGCCCTGAAAAATATTGAGATTGAAAATACCTTTTGAATTTCACCATAATAAAATACTAAAATAATGATAACTAGGAAAACAAAAAAGAATAATAATGCTTAAAACAATGCAACATCTACTAAGTATATCAAATTGAAATATAAAGCATGGTCAGGTTGCATGGCTACTAATATACTAAACATTGGAAATGTGCATGCTTTAAACAAGGAATTCCTACCAGGACTTCATTCTGCCTATTGTGAAGCTAAGTTTAGACCTACCATCATCAACAAAAAAGATCAGTAGTAGCATTATATGCTCTGTGGTTGTTTAAGCAGAAATTAATTGGGTGTCAGGGAGGAGGGATAAAAAGTGAAAATGTATTTATATACAAATACAGTGAAATAAAGAGTTCATTAAAAATGACAGAAAAAAAACTAAATTACACTAAAGCTTTCCTAAAAGCCATCTAAATTGTCATACAACTTGGAGGCTGTTCTGCATGCTTTGAGGCTGTTAGTCTGCTAATTTAAAAGGTTTAAAGATATGTATTGCTAATGAATGTGCTATGCTGACAGCTCTAAAGACAGAAATATTCTATTTATCTACAAAATTGGTACAGAAAAAAACAAAACAAAACAAAACATAAGTATGTCTGTACTAAGTCAGATTAAAGATTCATGGATCCCTGCCAGTGGCCTGTATATGACTATGATCAACAAAAATGGACTACTTTCTTGTAGTGAAGATACTTGTAATGGTAAAATCACACCTACATTTTATTTCAAAACACTTGTTTCCAGTTATATATATGCCTGTGCTTGAAGAAACAGGTAAAAGAAATTATCTAAGAATTACTAAGCTAACTAATGTTAACTAAGGAAGCTATCAGTCTTGTAAGGGCATAATTTTGTGTCTCTTTAGCAGGCCAGTGAAATCTTAAGCATACAGGCTGATACCAAAATCTCCAGTGAATAGAGTGCTGTAATCATGGAAAAGGTACTTATGCAATTAGAAGGGATGAAGATGAAAAAAGATCGATAAGTCTTTTTTTAAGAGAAACATCCATCTGGATAGTTAGAAACAATAAAGAAAAGGAAGAACAGATAGTAAGATGGCCACTGTGTGCAATAAAGTACAGCAATACTGTTTTCAGATCCACTTATCAGACATATTGGAAAAGAAACTAGTGATCTGAGGAAAGAGAAGTCTACAAGATAGCAAAGATGTAACAAAAACCTTCTTAAAACTTCAGGAACTACTAACATATTTGTAACGAGATTCACATAATGTATTGACGAAGTAAAACAACCAAACAAGAAAAAAGAAACAACTAAGAGTACATGCTCGGTAATATCATGACTAGAGAAGAATGAGAACGAAAAATTCAGGAGACAGAATATGCAAGATGCTTCAGACTGCAGTAAAACATGAGAAGTTTCGAATGCCCAGGCAACAAATGCTCATTAATAACTGCAAATTTAATACATTTAAATGCAATGGAAATAGATTCCCTTGAACTACTCAAATTTCCTGATTCAAAGGAGTTATGATCTTCTCTGAGATGGAAATCTCTCATCAGCCCTTAAAACGGATTAGGTTGCACCTTTAACCAAAACATTTTAATTCAGGTTACTAAAGAATGGGTTAGATAAAAAGAAACTGGGCAAAACTAACAGATTTTAAAATTAATGTATGTACTTGGATATATTAGAAATTAAGAGTTTGTTTATGCAAGATCCCTTTACAAGTTTAACTGTTCTTGAATGGAATACAAAGCACTGCCTGGAACTCATTTCCACTTATTGCAATATACTTAATCTTTTAATTATGCAAATTCCTCACAAGTCAATGTCAGCCCATCGTGTGGCCATTGGCAGGCTACAAAACTAATATCTGTGCACGTAGAAACCTAAGACATCCCAACATAATCAAAGCGTAGATTAGCACTTTTCTAGAAAACAAGAATATACTTATGACTGCCAAAAAAAAAAGACTGTTTTTGGCCTACACTGAAAGATGAAAAAAGAACTACCAAATATGAGTGTGAATAAATGTCCAAAAGGAGAAAATAAAAAGACAAAAGTTGATGCAGAGAAGTAAATTATTTGCAGAGAAATTAGGAGATAGATATACTAATAGGATCACAGTTAAGAAATAGTTAAAATGATATCCTATTTAAAAGAAAAAAAAAAAGTAGGAAAGGTTTTAAAGAAATGTCTGTATCCTGTCACAACCTTTCTGAACCATTTGTCCTTTGGTAACTGTACTATTATTTCTGGAAATATATAGGTTTTTATATATAGGAAATATATAGCTTATATAAGCTTTACAAGCTTACCATGAGCCAGTCTTACCAATTACATATTCATATGTCATCTTGATTACTAGAGCCAAGACTTATTTAGATTACCAAGGTGTGAATCATTATCATTACAATATAGATTAGCTATGGCTGTTCATAGGATGTGTACCTTAAACTCACAACAAACATAAGATAAAATGCATTAGCTAAAATATCATTAATATTTTTTATATTTTGGCTAAAAGTCTGTGCAGTTAGTTGCTCCCAGTAAGATTTGCTTAACAGCCACAAGAAAGTGAAAATGATCAACACAGGTTAAGTAAGGCCTTTGGTCTACACTGTCTTAACTCACTAAAAAGGGCACTCAACAAGTTCTGTGCTTAAAAAATGCATTTGGAGTTCCCAAAGTGCTGGACCAATGTACAAGTACATATCTCATTAGATCCAGTCTCAGGAGGGTGTTTATAGGTCATGAGAAGTATGCATTTCAGAATGATCTTCAAGGATTATGCCAACTAGGTCATAGCCATCTGGCAGATCTGCTAGAGCAAACACTTTATATTGTACTCAGGAGTAATTTCTTTATTAGTTGAGAGACAGTAAAGAAAATTAAAGGACTGATAAAAACTTTCCAAACCATTATGTTGCATAAGTATGCAAACAGCATACTTTCTTCCAAAATCCATTTCTGACTACTAAATTTTATTATATGCTTTGCTGTCATTCATGCTTTCGGTAAGCTTTGTGAGAGAAGTTTATTAACTATGCAACACATATTAATCACAGCTTTTCTTTCATTCATCAGTAAGCTACTTGACTACTTCTGACTTTAAATACATCACATTGCCATCTTATATGCCTTATCCAACCAGGAAGTTTTTCCCATCTTTCAATATTTGAATGCCTTAGGATCCTCTTCTGGTATAAGTCTTATTTCCTATAATATGTCTTCTATCTCTTGGAAAATAAATAAATAAATAATTAAATCATCATTTCCTTTCTTTGTGAACATTGAGAGCAAAGGATTAAATGTAAATGTTGATAGCAAACCTTCACTCCTTTATCCGTAAATGAACCTGATCAACATTTAGATGCCCTAGTTTAAAACTGAAAATTCTACTGAATTATTTAAAATCATCATGGTACAACAGATCCTAAATCTGTTGTCCTTTGGACCTGCCAGGTTACAATACAGTGCAATGATAAGCAAATTGCAGCCAGTAAATGGGTCAGAGAGGGGAGTTATATAGAGCCTAGAAAAATCTATGAGAAAACTAAAAGAAGTATGTAGTCTTTTAGTCTGTAAGTGTACAGGAAGTAATTCGAGTCTTTTACCACTCAGAGGCATTTCCTTCTTGCAATTGTTTCTAATGCTAACCAGAGAAAGCCAGTTTGATCTTCATTTTCCAAATGGACAACCAAGGCAAAAAGGCAGCAGACCATCTAAAATGTGATGTGATCTCTGTAAGAAATGCCCTCAGATCCCCTCAGTCTCTATGAAATCTGTCTACTGCATTGATTAGAAAACCTATCTTGTAAAGTTCTCACCTGTTGAGATTACTCACAATGAGTATAGAAATAATCTTTCTGCATATCCCAAATCATATCACTTTAGAGAGATAAATCAAATTTTCTGAACTCTCGACAACTCATATTTTATGTGTCTTTACCTAGAAAAGAAATCATTATCGATGAAAATTTGTTCCTCTAACTGTCCAATTTAGTAGGAACTTGTCTATAGGGAAGAAAAAAAAAATGTGAAGAGAAATTAGAAGTGTAAAGAATAGAAAATAAGTATTTTTTTTTTTTCTCTCTGGGAGAAATGAAGCAAGTATGACAAAATACTGTTCCAATTCTTCTCAGAAAAAAAAAAAAAGGTTTCACAAAAAAGTTGCCTAGGGCAAACAAGGCTTTAAGACAAAAGCCTTATATGAAATAAAAGAAGTCTTAAGAAATAAAAAATCTAAGCAAACATGGTGCAGTGGAAGAACATACTGAAATCTGCAGATGTAAAAGATGACTAAATCATCACAATCAAAACCTCAAAAATAGAGTAGATTTGGTAGGAATAAGTAAATAAATAAATAAAGGAGTGAAAATCCAAGTAATTTTGCTTGACCTCTGTGTATTCAGAAAGAAAGCTGTAATGAACCTGTACATTAAATGGAGAAGGTGAATAATTAGTATATGATTAGCATTATTAGAATAATTAGTATATGATTAATATATGATTAGGTGGTATATGATACCACCTAATACTTACACAAGAAACAGAAAAGTGACAAAACAGCCAAAAAACAAGGTTACTTGTGATAAAACATCACACAAGAAAATCATTCAATAAGTGCTTCAGGATGAAAAACATGCTTTAAAGTAAGCCCACTTATACTGCAGAAAAAAACTGCTTTATCATCTGGTTTTAGGATGTGATAGTGACTATCTTATCATTTCTGTTGAGGTAAAGCAGAAAAAGGATCACAAGAGAAAAAATAAATATATATATATGCATATATATAAACAGTCAAATCCAAAAGGTATTTATTTGGATTTTAAAAGAAGTCAGTTAATAATTACAATACTAAGCCATCCTGATTATTATTAGTGTTAATATTAGTATTATAGCAAAACAAGTATGGTAAAATAGCATATATCCAGAAGTTAGATACGCTATTAAGAAACAACACATGTGGAAGCAGCACTCGCAAGAGGCATAAACTATTTATTTTATAATATTTTTGAAGCCTGATATATGCTGGTATCTTTTACACTTAACATCACTTACTAACATCTTCAATTATGTAAATATAAGAGAAAATTATTTTAAGTATTACAGGCCACATTTTCAAAGGTGCAAAAAGATGAAAACGACTGCTTGATCTAAAGCTAGATAGGTGTTACATGATGGAGATCTTTCACTGCCTTCCTAGATGGTAAAAAACAAAACAAACCTACCAAACAACAACAACAACAACAAAAAAACATAGAAACGGTTAAGAATAAAAAATTACCTATTCAATCCATACAGCATATTTTTGTTCTGGGAGTAGGACTGAAGGTATTATAGATAATCCCTTGATAATGAAAATAAAGAATAAACCATCCATGGTGATTGTTAGAAATTTCTTTTTTTTTTCTTTTTTTAAGTTCATATTAGTGCATTTATTTGTATTCATCTCTTTCTTCAATCTGTTTTTAGTAAAATAATCCCACTGAGAGACTGTCTTTCTAAGCTGTTCTTTTCTGTACAATGCTTGTGTCATTTTCTTTGACTTAAATACACTTTGAGGTAATTGTTAGTGACTAAGCATAATAATTATTCCACATGTATGGTTTTAGATGCCATCAGAGTAAACATTTGATGTGATCCAACTCCCAAGGACACACCCTAGTCATCAATTACTACTCAGCCTCTTGCACCTATTCTCTGAAGACAGCACAAGATCCATTGTTTAGGTAAGGTAGAAAGAGACCTGATGAGAAAAGCATCTCAAATCAGTAAGAAAATAAATGTACCAGTCTTTTCAATTATGCCATTATGCCTGAAAGCAGAGTATTCTTGGAGGGAAAACCCTTATTTTTGCAATTCGGCACTCTGGATGACTTAATATAGCTTAACTCCAGCATGATGACAGTGAAAACTTTAAACACTCTGTACTGTCAGTGAGGCAGAAACTTAAGCATGCTTAACATTTTTGCCTAAGTGAAATAAGAGGGTGCAAAACGCTTTTGATATTTTGCATATAATACAGAAAATGGAGAGTCAATGGCATTCATTGGCAAAATCTGACTCTGTCTAAGTCAAGGCTATAAATCAGGAGGACAAAATGATTCCTTTTTACATAAGAATGTTGCTACTAACTCACCATAACCTAACAGACCAAAATTTTTCTACTCTGGAATCAATTCTGCTATTCAATGCCTTGTAATAATTTAAAATCAAGTAGTATCATTTGCTATTCAATTACAAACTGGTGCATCCTCAGTGTCCTTCTCATTTAAAGTGTCACTATTTAATAAAAATAAATTAGTTTGGTGTAAATTTGTCAGCATGAGTGCATGTTTTGTTTGGATAGGTTTTATTCCATACATAAATTCCTCAGTCCATAAGAATATACCCAACACTCACAACGTAATTAATTTTCAGGTTTGCAAAGGTGGACAGGATCCCTTCCTATCTACTTTAGGGGCATTAACGAGGACCTGTCTCCGTGTTTTTCTACCGTATTCACGAGCACCATTCCCAGGGCTCTCAAAAAATGAGTTTGCTGTTAACTTGCGCTCCCTCTGCTGGCTGAATAAAGCATGAAGAGCAAGTGAAAGCAGAACCATTGGGGCAGTATTGCAAATGCAGAATTACTGTTTCACATTTCCTAGCCACACTAAAAATACCACATAAAAGATAATTTGATTCTAATTTATTTGTAAGAGGATGAAATGTATATATTTGTATCGGGGTTTCATTTGCCCTACTGCATATTTACTAAATCAGACAATGTGTCCATGATTTCCAGCAATGATGGTTTGTAAACATTACAAGTGATTAATCGGATAGTCATTTGAGTCAGCACAAAGTAATTTCTCTCCATTAGATTAAATATGTCACACCCTGTCAATTAAAAATCTATTTAACACCAACCCAGCAATAATAATTATTTTGGAATGAGGCACCAGAAATTCTATTTGTGAGTAAAATTCCCTATATATAGTGTAGGAAGTTGGCTTAGCATTGCAAATAAATTTATTCTTCACTAGAAGTTTGCCTACAGCAAGAACTTTCAAAGATAAATTTTCCTTTTATTATAACATTTCTATAATGGATTTTTAACACATCAGCACTAGCAGATAGCTGTAAGTGTTAGTTCATTTTCATGGTTTTATAATAATTATTTCTTATTGTTTGTCTCTTTGTGTAGAAGGAGAGCAGGAGCAACCTCCACATTAAAAAAGCCCCAAACCCTAAGAAAATAAATACATCCGTATTCCCTCAGATGATGATAATATCACAAACACAAATGAAATATGCTGTCTTTAAAATTATTATTATTTTTTCTATTTAGCTAACTAATGCATTAACATCACAAAATGTGATCATGTTTAATTCCTTATCTGTCATTCTAAGAATATTAAGTTTATCTGAAATCATAAGCAAGAAGCACTGATGCGAAGATATCAGAGCAGAATTGAATGCTAGAGATACTCTTTCACTTTAAAAAGGATGACAAACCAAAGTACTGTGCAATGGGCTATTATGTTCAGGAGACGTATTTCAGTTGTGAGCAAATGACAGCCTTTTTTATTATTATTTTTTTTTAATCTGTTGATTTATTTAGTAGATACCTAAATATTTATAGAGAAGAATTAAATAGTTGTTTGGTTCACACACTACTTATGACTATCACATTGTTGTTGCGTTTTTTTCTTTCTACTTCTCTTCCAGTCTACTTTCAAACGTTCAGTGAAAGCCTGCTTTTCTTGGAAAATCACCCCAAGACTCTATTATCTCTGAAGGTTACAACAGGTCAAATCCCTGCTAATCAGAAAAAGGACAATTCCTTTAAGTATTTCCATAGATGCAGACTGATTCATGAGCCTCGCTAGTTAGTTGAGCTATTCAGCAAATACCGGTTTTGTCTGAAGCTGCAGTTAATGTGCGAAGAGAAACTGAACCAAATCGGAACAAAAAGATAAAAATAACTTTCAGTAAGTGGGCAGACCTATGAAAAAAAAAAAAAAAAAACACCTGAAACAAGAATAATGAGATCAGAAAGCCTTAATTTTTTCCAGTGTAATTCTGTAGGTGGAATGAAATCAAAGCTAATCCAAATGGTATAATCAAGACGGTACTAAGATCATTAAAGATACATCTGCCAAGGACTCACTCCACTGCTTGTAGAACAGAAAGCCTCAGTTTTAGAAGGTGTCATGTTGATTTGTGTTTTGGAAGAAAGCAAGAAGATGCACAGTAAATAGCAGCAGCATATATAGGACTGTTTTGCAGGAATGCAGAGGAAAACACTAAAAATAAAAAGAGAGAGAGAGAGAGTAAAGAAAAAAGAAAGAAAAAAATAAGACCCTGAAGAGACTTGTGGGAGTCAATGGGCAGAATGAAGTAAAATCACATCTGATCTGTCTCATGACCCACATGACTAAAGACTGTTTCTTTTGCATCATTGAGCCAAATGGCACAGCCTCTACATCTCCAAAGACACTGTTCTTTGACCAAAAGGATGATAAAAACAATTTGTCTTTGTGGAAGAAGCATTAATTTACAGCATTTTAAAGGACATTCCCCCCATTCTAGCAGGTTTTTCAACATGAGGCAATGATGAGACTCACTCTGGGAAATTGTGCCAAAAATCCTTTTCAGCTTAGGTAACGCCATTCTGAACACTGAGCCTTCTCTCTAGGCTTCATTGCATATCAACTCCTGAAAAGGCCATTTGGGTACAATCCTGTAAAGTGCCTGTGGAATGGGCAACTCTCGGAGGGAAGAACAACATTTTGAAATCAGCAACTAAATCTGAGTTTATCTCTAAGGATTTAAGAACTTTATTTCATCTAGATTAGAGTCCCGTTCTTTGGTGTCAGAAGGTATTTGTGACTGTTAAAAGCAAGAATGTGAAATAAGGGCCTGGATTACCCACGGCTTTATCCTAGTAGGCAGAAGGTAGTGAGACATATGCCTTCTTCTTTCTCACAGATGCCACAATATTTCTGGATTAAGAGGAGGGGATATATTGGACCCTAACAGTGAAAGAATTGGCTTGAGGTGTTCTGACACAATGGGGACCTTATCTTTCACAATGGAGAGCAATTTTCTCTCTGCTGTTAAAGTTGTGGTTCTGTTTAACTGGGATTATACACAGTAATTCCAGCATTACCATTTCATATTGAAATTGTTATCTATCATTAATACCTCTCACTTTGGATAGCTATACAAGCATTTTACAAAAGGATATGTCTCTTTGTGTATAATTTTTGTACAGTATGTCTGAAATATATTTGAGTAACAGGGCAATTTTGATATTCAATATGTATCTTTCCAAAGAAGACAAAGAATTGACTGAAAGGGCAGGAGCTAAAAATAAATCAGTATTGACTGAAACTGTGACAATCTTGAAAATGAGAACAAACTCTTGTTATATTTTGTTTTGTTTCAGAAAAACATTATTTGCAATATGAAAGTGTTCAAACATTATCATCCATTAAAAAAAAAAAAAGCTCCTAAATGTATTTTTAAAAATATTTAAACTCCTATATTTTAAATATAACTAAATACATCAAACAACAGAAGTAAAACTCTAAGTTTCTATATCAAATACACAAATTATAATTGACTTTAAAAACCACATCAAGATTTTGAGGAAGTATCAAAACTACAGATATGTAAACAATAGATGCTGCATTTCTTCAAGATGTTTACATAAAACCTGAATTTGATTTCTTACGTAGCTACTTAAATTTAGGAAAGCAGTGAAGAAACAATAGAAAAACTGCATTTTTGAGATTACCTGATAAATGCCAGATACACATCTACTGAAACTTGAAACTACATCCATTCTAGATGGGTCAAGACTATGGAAATTCAGGTGTATTTGGAAAATAAATGTTGCTAAAATTGCTATTATTAAGTGCTAATAATTTAACAAAAATTACATATATTTTACATTATGTACTATTTTTATGTAGGGACCCTTACTCTTCATATTAATAAAGAAGCCACTGAATAGCTTACTTTTTTATTTCATATTATCAAATAATTATCAAGATAACTCATCTTGTTACTTTCTACTATCTTTGTCTTTCTCTTCCCACCCCACAAAAAAAAAAGGGAAAAAAAAAACAATTTTATGAACAGATTTTTATCAATTTAATTTTATCAGTACAATTTTGATAAAAGTCTTTTTCCAAATTAAACAGACACTGCAATTCAACAGAAATGGTGTGGAGAAGTCTGCAAACATTCTGTTATATGATAAGCAGTCATCTGCCTAATACCAAAAAGTGGCACAGCATACAAGTTATAGAAATCATCTAACACACCTCTTCTTTATCAGCTTTGTTCAAGTTTTTCATTTCTTTATTGCTTAGTCAACTAGAAACAGAGCCTAAAGATGCAAGTACCTTTCCTCCACACTACTGCCCAGAGAAGCAATACTGTTGATCTCTTTGCTGTTACCCAAGACTTTTTTCTTCCTGGTAGCCCACATCATTAATCTTGGACAATATTCTCAGTTTCCCTAGTCTAATGAAAAAATCATGACCTACCCATTCAGCCTTAATATGTATCATTGCCTATCATCTTTCGTTGTCACTTCAGCTGTATTTATTGTGATGTAAATAAGACAGAAGCTCTCAAAGTATTTTTAGTGAGCAGTCCTCTGAAGATTCTAAACACGTCATTAGTTAATCCCGAACAGATATATGGTGTCTACCCATATGTGTAAGATGTACCCTCTTTCCATATATCAAAGTAAGCAAAGTATATATGTTGATTATTGATCATGCAAAGAAAAACAAAAATTCTTTTTTTTTTTTAATTTCCTTTTTTGATCTGAAGAGAGCAGGTTTTAAACAACCACAAAGAATGTTTGTATTTTTATCTCAATTTGATATTAATACAACTTTTAAATTTATCGTGAAAGAAATCCAAATTAAAGGTCTTTTCTGTTTGCTTTTTGCTATATTTTTTTTTCCAGTTATGATAGGAGTTAGCAATCTCCTTCAGCATCCACAGATTCAAATGATAAAGGCCAGGGATTAAGCACAGCCGAT
Organism: Anseranas semipalmata; assembly: GCA_013399115.1. NCBI lineage: Eukaryota > Metazoa > Chordata > Aves > Anseriformes > Anseranatidae > Anseranas > Anseranas semipalmata. The sequence goes on from VXAA01004287.1 coordinate 11,990, forward strand.
TAACAGTCTGTGTCCTCTTCAATCTAGCATTTCCACTGTAGATAAACCCATATTCAGACTGAAGTTATAATAAACAGACTGTCCTCAATATCATTTCCCTAGATGACCTCCTCAAAACTGACATTCTTGTGGAAAATTGCAGTTTATAGTAACTGGAAAAGCAGACAATGCAGCATACACCCCCCACAAATGTGTTATTATTTATTGAGAAGATCAAGCTAAATGATTGGAAAATAATTTGGATAGAACGATAATTTTACTATAAATATTTTATTTGTTTCAGTTCTGAGTAATTTCTTATGATTATAGATTTGATATACAAAATAAAAACACTTTTTAAAATTTCTTTATTGCTTATACTTATCTTTAAAATAACTGCATTTTCACTTAATACGAGAAAACAAATATATCTTGAGGGATTATAATGGTAGCAATTCTTTCCCTTCCAAAGACAAAGGAAAACAAAAAAACAAAAAACACTGAAATACTCTACCTACTGAAATGTAAGTGTTACTCTACAGAAAGTGTCAGTACAAACCATTTCTCCAGTGAACAACAGCAAAAGAATAAAACTCTACATGGACAGAACTGACAAAATACTCTGCTAGGTATGTGCTTTGATTTCTACCATAAATAATATTTTTGCTTAAAAGGAAAAAAAAAATCTAAAAACAATGACCCTTTGTGTTTTTTAGGAAGATTTTAATATAGAAAATTCTGACAGGATTTCCAGCCACCGCCGTTTCACATCTGAAAACCAGAATCTTATGGGTCAAAAAAAAAAGGTAATGATTAATACAAATATAAAATATTTAATGGACATTTTAATTTCTTTACCTAGATGCTCTAGGTATTTTAAGGAACTATATTTTGTGTCATTTAATTTCAGTGTGTTTCTTTAAACTGAATCATGAACATTTCAAACAATTTTATTATTATTAAAAAAAATCTTATCTACGCTGTTAAAGGGCCTGGATTCTACTCTTGTTTCCATTAGTTTATACTGGCAGAATTCCAGTGAAGCAATTCTGAAATCAGATGAACGAATATGTCCATTTATTCTTCAATTCTTCATTCAAAGCATATGATCAAAATTTGGTTCCCTTTGCCCAAACCACACAAACAACAAGAAACAGGTCATGCTATACACTGCCAAACAAACAAACAAACAAAAAAACGAGTTGCACTTTGATTAGGAATTCCCTAGAACTGGTTTGAAGCAAGCACTGCATGTGGCCACAGTTAATTCATTAGAGCTGTTCCTCAATTCTTTTCAATGAAGTCTTTACTTTTTTTTTTTTT